>JAJOOS010028458.1:0-24084 GCA_029582725.1 Solanum chiquidenum | reverse complement strand
TCCAACAAAACTCCACGAGTCAAACCGTAGACCAAGCAGTGTATCAAAGTCTTCAACTTGTATACAAGGATATACAACCTTAAAAAATGAATTCAATACCTTATTTACTTTATAGAAGCTCAATAATTATGACATAAAAAATAGGATTATCATCACAAGTAAACCTAGCCTGTACAAATACGACTATGCTCCCAGAACAGTAAAATCTGGCCATCCTAGTGCCTCATGTCGCAATTAAGATTTGAAATGGAAAACGGCCAAACTGGACTGTATACTCTTCATAAAAGATGCAGTACCTCTCTTAAGATTGCAAACAACCAAGAATCACCACAAAATATATTTTGGATCAAAAGATATATTCAAAACACTAACAGTTGTCCATACAGTATTTTAAACTTCAGAATCTAGACAGAACTTGTCCTATGATGCGTCCCCTATTTCGAATCCATAACAACCAAATTAGAGTTTAACATAAACATAAGAGTTGTACATATACGAATTATCTTTCCAAATCATATTATTCACAGTAAACAAAGTTCTACAGAACGAGATATGCTTAATCTACTAAACGCTACCTAGCTCAAAAACAGGTTTTACTACTTACCAAAGAGAAGAGTGTAACTCAATTTCCAACCAAAAGGAACAAGATTTTCTCTTGTGATCTTGAAGAACAACATGTTAGATAATGTTCTAAGGGACTTATACTTTAGCTGAGACGAATTTCCTAAGAGGAGGTGTCAAAATATAGTAACACAAGAGGTGCTTATCATATACACAGTTGTCCTTAAAAGTTGGCTGCCCAAATAATAGTGTGTTGCCCAATTGCATACATATACACCTATATATATATATCCTTCTCCTCCTTTTTAAAACTATACATATTTCTAATTAAAACATTACGCAAATACCCCCATACAATACATTAAAATACGATGACAATTATTTTAAGCAAGGTTGCAAATATAACATTATTTCAAGTTCCCAAAAAAAATGAGAATAAAACATATTGTAGTAATTAGGCAGTGGTTTATCGACATGCGACTCTTGTTAGCATTTTAGGGGTGTTACATGCCGAATGAATGACATTAGTACATTTGAATGTACGAGTATGTAATATAGTCGAAGTGAAATAACTGAATGAAAGGACTACAATAGTTGTAACATTCACTCAACTGAATGTAAAGAATTAAAGGAATGAAAAAAAATTAAACTTTACAAAAATACTTACTCATCTCTGAAACTCAACATAATAAGTGATATATAAAAAATACCTTATCTCTATTGGGAGATTTTATAATCGACAACCATCACTATGAGCTACGTGATGATACAACGTCTTGTCCATGCTTCTAGAACTATCCTATATCGTGCCGAGATATAGGACATCTAAACTAAGTGGATCCACTAAGCTCTGCTTGAAGGTACTAAAGACTCATCGAAAAAGTATTATCCTACACCCATATTGTCAAGACATAGTTTATGAGGAATGTGAGTTGTCTGAACTCTCCCCCATATTGGTGCTCAATACTACTCCCAATTATATATATACTTTTTCTCAAATGTGTAAAAACATTCTCTTTCTCTTGTTTGATGTAATTGCTCAAACTATCCTCTTAAAAGAGGTAGATGCTCTGAAATATCTCTGAAACTCATTGGTCATTTAGAAAACAAGGTTTCTCTTTGCTCAATGTGAAAAAATATTTTGCGTTAAGATAATTACTCAAAAGGGGTGTCTTTAATATGTAACTGTTCTGTACTTAATCTTTTCTGGAAATTCTAAAAAAAGTCTACTCTTTTTCTTCATGTAAAAATGAAACATTTGGGAAATACTTAGTTCCCTTATACTCTTTTTCAAACTGCTTTTTACTTCCTCAGAACTCAGTTTAAACAATAATATTTTGTTTAAAAGATTCTCAATAAGAATTCTCTAAATACTCAAGAATAGGGTTCATGCGGAAAAATAATCACGAACAATCAACTCAATAATCACAATACACAATGTATGATAATTTAATGTTTAGAAATAGGAATTAAATAATCAACAACTTAAAAATTCAAAACTCAATATCAACTCATCTCAAGAATACTAAAATCTAAGGATAGAACCCTAGATTACTCTTTAAGGATTTGTAAGTAGATGTACGGCGTGATGACGAGCTAGTCCAACACTATGATAGCCTTACCTAATTATGGAGTTTATTAGGCATAAATTTAGACCTACTATCATTGTGATATTGTTTTATAAAATCTTTATTCTTTTTTTCTTTATCTATAAAATTCTTATCATCTTCTGGATTAATTTCTTCTTTTATTGGTTTTGAACCAGATCCTTGTCCTGATTCAAATTTTCCTTGGGGTCCTCTTATATCCCCTTTATTCATAAAGACTTTTATATTTTCTTCTGAAAGATTTAAATCTTCCATTGCATAAACTAGTTCATCTAGTTCATTCATTGTTTATAGAATCTTCTTTATTTTCTATTTTATCTTCTAAATTTTCCAAACTTTCTATGTTTTCTATAACAATATTCTCTTTTTGACCAAGTTGGTATCAGAGCAAGGTTAATACCTAACAAAACATAACAAAATGATGAAACCCTTGTGGTTTATAGAATATGAAACCTTAGTAGTTATATTACAGGTACTTAAAAAATTAGATAGAGATCTAAAAAAAAAATAGTACAAATTATTGTACAAAATGAAGCAGATGAAGAATATAATTTATATGCAATAAATTATAACTTCAATGAATATATTCAAAATGATATGGATACTTCTGATTATTATTGGTTAGAATAAATCATGAATACAGAAAAATTAATTAGACCTTTGTGGTTTATAGAAGAAAACACCTTAGTAGCAATACTACACGTAATAAAGGATTTTAATGAAGATATAAAGAAAAAAATCATAACTATAATCACCTTGAATAAATCCGAGGAAAATTATTACAAGTATGAAATAAATTATAGTTATAATGAATTAAAACCAACTATGAGCCTTTCAGAATATTATTTCTAGAATGAGCATAAAAGAAGTCATTAACTTATTAAATGACTTAAAAGAAAGTCATAAACAAATAGCTTTAAGACTAAAGCTGTTAGAATTAGAGTTAATATCTCTAAAAGAAAATATTCTTGGAAGAATAACAAATATGATAGAAAAAACAGAAAAATTTGATAAAAAAGTTAGTCAAAAGTATATAAATGAATTATCAACAAAAAGACTTGCTAGTAAAAGCTCATATAAAAAAGAAAGCATGGATGAAAAACTAATCCAAGAATTTTTAGAAAAAAATAAAGAACAGAGAATATTTTTATAGAAAACATAGAAAGTTTGGAAAATTTAGAAGATAAAATAGAAAATAAAGAAGATTCTATAAACAATGAATGAACTAGATGAACTAGTTTATGCAATGGAAGATTTAAATCTTTCAGAAGAAAATATAAAAGTCTTTATGAATAAAGGGGATATAGGAGGACCCCAAGGCAAATTTGAATCAGGACAAGGATCTGGGTCAAAACCAATAAAAGAAGAAATTAATCCAAAAGATATGGATAAGAATTTTGCAGATAAAGCAAAAAAGAATAAAAATTTTATAAAACAATATCACAATGATAATAAGTCTAAATTTATGCCTAATAAACTCCAGACAGGAGATATAGGAACCCAGTTTCTAGATCTTGACTGCAAAAGAGATCCTGAAACAAGCTTAGACTATGGTCTCAAAATATACTCTTATACTTCTTGTTAGGAAAAGGAGCAAATTATACAGATGAATAAAAATATATAATCATGATAAATACTTTCACAGGAAAAGTAGATGACTGGTTTTCGGGATTAACCGAAGATGCAGAAAAAATAATTAAAAATAACACTATAGATGGGTTAAAAAATTCCCTTCAAGAAGGAATTACAAATCTAAAACAATATGTAGCAAATGAATTTTTTGGTGGCTTGGGAAGTCCAACCGATAATAGAGAGAAAATGAGAACCATTGCTAAAGAGCAATTAGAAAAACTACAAATTTGTAAAATGTGTTATATTCAAGAATACACTTGTGAATTCGAAGAATATTATTATAAAATATTTTATAGTGGCAAAGAGATGCTACCATATCTGGAAAAATACTACAAAAAATTACCAGGCTTTTGGGCCAAATATTTCAGGGAAGAGTACGAAAAGGAAAATACAAAAGGAGATACCTTAGGACAAAGGATTTCGTTCCTAAATCAGAGACTCGGTCAATTATGTATGTCACATAATATACAAAGAAAGGCCAAAAGAATTAATACACAAATTTATTGTTTAGATACTACGGCAGCAACCCAATGGGGATGTAATGATAAGACATATAAAAAGAAGAGAAAGCTTAAGAAAAGCTTAATTAAAAATAAAAAAAATTCAAAAAAGAATTATATACCTAAAAGAAGGTATTATAAAAAGAAACATAATTTTAAGCAAACAAAGCCAGCAGAAAAATGCAAATGCTATAATTGTGGAGAAGACGGCCATAAAAGTTACGAATGTAACAAGAAAAAAGTAAAACTCTCTAAGATAGATAGAATAGACATTGATTTTGATTTAGGGTCGGTAAAATCAATAGGAAGTGAAGATTTCTTTGAGGAAATATATGAAGAACATTCAACCAGTTCTGACGAATCAAAATAAATGAATAACGAAATTCAAAAAGAAGAAGATGATTCAGTTCAAATAATTGAAACTGAAGAAGATCATAGAGGTTATGCGTTAAAAGCAACCTTTGATAGTGAAGTATTAAAGAAAATCCAAGGATTAAAATTGAAACTTAAAGCAGAAGATAATATTTTCAGCAAAATGCAAAAAATATTTACAAGAAGCAAAATCAATTATCATGAATATCAAGAAATGGAAAAGGTAATAGAAATTACCCAAACCACAGGAAAATATAAATTAAACCTTTTAACCAAACCAATAATAAATCAAATCTTCAGGAAAATCCCAGAAAAGAAAAGAAAGAAAATGAATTATGTTCATTTAGGAGGAATTCAAATATTAGTCAAATCGACTTTTAAAGAAGGAATTAACTGTCCTATAGTCATTAATCTCTCAGATGAAATATTTATAAATGCAAGAGAAGGAAACCTTGGTATAGTCGAAGGAAATTTAGCTTATACTAAACTCCTATTTACATACTATCCAAAGTACTGTATTTCGCTAAAAGATGCAGATTTTAATGATGCATTAAGCTTACATTTTCAGGTCAAAAGAAAAAACCTATTTAAACCAGGTAATCGTATAATGAGCATATATTATCAAGCTCTATATACGGTTACAAATTCCAATTATGGAAAAATATATAAAGATAAGCAAATGATCGAAATTGATCAAGAATGTTCCGAAATAGCAAGAGTCATAGAAGCCGAGATTCAACCAGCACAAATTTCAGAAGAATATGAAATTCATTTTGGAAAAACAAAAGAAATAGGTGCTAGTAGTAGTAATCCTAGACTCTCATTGGAATACGGAAGAAATTCCATAAGAAAAAGCATATCAAATAGATATGAAAAACGTATATTAGAAATCTCTAATATTTCTAGTATTAAAGGAAGAATCTATAATGGAACAGATTGAAAAATACAAGAAATCCTAATACAAACTGGTGCAACAGCCAATCATATTAAAGATACTTTAATAGATGGATTACCAATCTATGAAGGTACTCCATACACTTACAAAACTTTTGAGGGAAATAGTTACCTATGTAAAAATATGGTAGATATACCAATACAATTAGACAACATAAGAATAACAGTACCCTGTTATATTAAAATCATGAAGGAAATCATAACTTTATATTAGGAAACCTATTCCTAAATAGTCTAGAAGATTATAGTATAGGAAAAAATTGGGATAGAAATAAGTTACAAAAATGAAACTTGTTTCATTCCTAAAAATGCCTAAAGAAACAATCTTTAAAGTATCGGTATTCATAGAAATAACTTTCTATGACACTAAATTAACAACCTGTTGTCAAATTGATAATGGATCTGAAGCTAGTTTAGCAAAATCATTCTTAATCGATAATTGGGATAGTAATAAAACTAATATCTCAATGATTGGAATTACAGGAAATAAAGAAAGACTAGATAAGTCTAAAGAAAAGGTTGAAATAATTTTAGGATAAAAAATTGTTTCAATAAATAAATATTTGCCTATGATAAATTAGAAACTGATTTATTACTAGGTAATGATTTCTTACAACAATTTCAGGATTATCATCAAACGTTATACATGATAAGCCTTAAAAACTCCTTGCGGACATTTTATCAAAGTCCCGAGAAAACAAAATCCATATAATCTAGAAAAAGATAATAGAAATTTCAAATGAAGATACTTAGAAAATCTAAGAAGAATTACTTGTAAATGTCTTAATCTAGAACAAATTAAAGAAAATCTACAAAAATCCTATGGTGAAAATCCATTAGAAAAATGGGAAAAAAATCATGAAAGAGCCATATTAACTTTAAAAGACCCTAGCATTATCATTAGGGTAAAACCCATGCTATATAATGAAGATGATAAAATTGAATTTAAGATTCAAATAAAAGAGTTACTCAACGTAAAATTAATAAGAATGAGTAAAAGTCCTCATAGTAGCCCAGCATTTATGGTAAGAAACCATGCTGAAATAAAAAGAGGAAAAGCTCGAATGGTAATAAATTATAAAGAGCTAAACAAACATTGCATATTTGATGGATATTTTATCCCAAATAAAAATAACTTAATCAACCTTGCAAAAGGAAAAACTTATTTTTCAAAACTTGACTGTAAAAGTGGATTTTGGCAAATAAAATTAGCAGACGAATCTATACCGTTAACTGCATTCAGTACACCTAATGGTCATTATGAATGGATTGTGATGCCTTTCGGGTTAAAAAACGCACCACAAATATTCCAAAGAAAAATGGATAAAATATTTTCAGGAAAAGAAATTTTAATTGTCTATATAGATGATATACTAATATGTTCTAAAACATATGAAGAACACTTAAAACATCTAAAAGAATTTTCAGAAATTTGCTTAAAAAACGGAATTGTTTTGAGCCAAAAAAAGACAGACATAAACAAAAATGAAATAGAATTCTTAGGAATGATTATTTCAAAAAATGGAATAGAACTCCAAGCACACATATCTCAAAAGATTGTAGAATTTCCAGACAGACTAACAACAAAACAAGAAATACAAAAGTTTTTAGGTTGTCTAAATTATGCAGGAGAATTCATCCCAGAATTAGCAAAAAAAAGAAATATTTTGCAAAAATTAATTAGAAAATCCAATAGACTTGGATGGACAGAAGAACACACTCAGTGTATCAAAAAGTTAAAAGAAGAATGTGCTAAGTTGCCAAAACTTAGATTACCAGAAGATAATGACAATCTGGTATTACAAACAGACGCATCTGATTATCATTGGGGAGCATTATTGCAAACCAATTTAAATGAAATTTGCAGGTACACAAGTGGTACATTTAATGATGCAGAAACAAGATATTCTACGAATGAAAAAGAATTATTAGCTATTGTTAAGGGAATTAGAAAATTTTCAGCTTTCTTATTACCAAAACAATTTATTATTAGGTCTGATAACACACAGGTGTCAGGACTAATATTCAATAAACTTTCATCTGAACCACAATACAGAAGGTTGCATAGGTGGCAAGTTCTATTGTCTTTTTATTCTTTTAAAATAGAATATATTAAAGGAACTGACAATTCTTTTGCAGATTTCCTATCAAGAAATGTCCAATATGGACAATAAGACACAAATCCTAGTAAACAAGATTTATGAAAAAATGCAATCTGTGGAAAATGCCATAGATAATAAAAGCCGAGAGTTATTCAAAATTCGAGATGACTTGGCAGGCTTGTCTGAACAAGCAAGAATGATGCAGTATGGAATACAACAGCTTAACGCAGAACAAGCCGATAACATGAGAGAATTTCTACTCTTATGTGAACATTTAGACACATGTCCAAAAGAGAATTCAAATCTCAAAGGGAATATTAATCCCATCAAAGTGGCAAGAAATGTCCCACTAGCACCTAGTGTCAAAAACATCTCAACGGTAAGCAAGGATATGCCGAATCCTAAGTCTAAGGACGAAGGAAAAAGCCTAGCAATTGAAACAACTAAAGAAGCCACTTCTTCTAAAGAAGAAAAGGGCTCATCTTCAGTGAAAACTGAAAAATTAAATTCCGGAAAACCAGAAAGTAGTACTAACAAGATTCCGTCAGGAACAAAAGTTTTCTCTTCTTTTCAGGTAGGAAAACAAAATACTAAAGAAGAAGAATATCTTGCATTCACAAGATATATTTACAACCTCCCGGAACAAAGTGGAGAAACATTTGGAATTCTAGGAACAACAAGTATATTTCCAAGAATTTCAATATTTTGCTAATGGATCACCAGGCTTTACAGCCCAATTATTCGAATTTGGATATCTTGACCGAGTTTATGCCAAACCGGACTTACAAGAAATATCTAAATTACCAGAACAATTAAAGGATTCAATCAAGAACTATGCACAAGGAGATGGAGTTTACTGCATATTCTTTAGTATTAGTATGGAAGGCAAAGATTTGCAACTATATTTTCCAACAATCAACTACATAACCGTGGAAAAACTAAAAGATTTCAATGTTAAATCCACAGGAGTTGATAAAAAACTTCCATATCTAAATAAGAAGTGGATACAAACCAGAAGAGCGTTAGGAATTAAAGCACTATACTTTATTCTTAAACGTTTTTACAATGAAGACTTTAGAGTCTTAGATCATAATCATGATTGGGTTTTATTAACCAAAGGAAAATCCAAATCCAAGACACTAAAGGAAAAAATCCTTGATATTGAGCTTCATCGATTAGAAGCAAGTGAAGAAACCTGGAAACTTGCATGTAAGTTTCTAGATCACAAACATTCAGGAAACGAATCTGAGTAAAAGCCACAGTTTGACAGACAAAATGTAATGACTAGAAGAGACTGGAACAAATGACGTATGCACTTACGTCATAAAGAAAGAAGACAAAAACAAATGATGTATGCACTTAAGTCAAAGAAAGAAGACAAAGAAAAAGAGATAGCATCTTATCTCTTTACTTTTCTCTTTTAAAAAAGAGAATCAAATCATGTCGGCCATCAGCATCCAACGTAGGTGATTGAAGGACGAAGAAAGAAAATAAGAAAGTTTGAAGGACTTTCAAAAATTATGTATTAGTCCCTCCTTATATCTATAAAAGGAGAGGATTTTCTATAGAAGAGGCAGACTATCTTTTCTTTAAAACAACCATTAGAGAAAAAATGTTAGGTACCTCTTTAGATTCTGAGTAGAAGCTCTTCCCGCCAGGGAAAAGTATTCTAAATATGTTTTATGTATATGTAAAATATCTATAGTATGTATAAGTATTACTATGAAATAAAAGTTTGGTTTGTATATCTTATTTCTTCAACTCCATAAACAGTCTTAAAAGAAGGTTGCGATCTTCAGCTTTAGGGAGGAACAATAAGAAAGTAGCCGGAGACTGAGGTCGTTAGGGTGAAATAGTTGTTCATTGCCTGAAAGGAGAACTACCGAGGTAGTGATAAGGACTGCGAATCGAGCAAAAAGGAGGAAGGTATACACGCACAACTTTATATTTCATAAATAATACTTTTACAAAATATTGCATATTTTATAAACACTAGCATATTATGAATACTTAGTACCTATAGGGAAATAAAAACAATGAATAAATTGTTAAATGCATCACCATCAACATATTAATTGCTTTAAAATGAAAAATATTCAACAACCTGTGCATAGAATAAGAAGAAGAGCCTGGAGGCATAAAAAAACTTTACATCATTTTGATAAAGCCATACCAGAAATGGAACAAGCATATCTGCATGCTAGTTTAAGATCTACAACAATTATATTCGCTATACATGGAATGAAAATGCATAGAATACAAGAGTATTTTGAATACAAAAATGCTAAGGCAATTTTAAAAAAATGTATTTTATTTACAACATAAATATAATTTCCGCACACCCTGTTCAAACTTCAGCAGCCCAGACAAAGTTTGGTATAATTTTGGGCCAAATATTTCAGGGAAGAATACGAAAAGGAAAATACAAAAGGAGATACCTTAGGACAAAGGATTTCGTTCCTAAATCAGAGATTCGGTCAATTATGTATGTCACATAATATATAAAGAAAGGCCAAAAGAATTAATACACAAATTTATTGTTTAGATACTAAGGCAGCAACCCAATGGAGATGTAATGATTAGACATATAAAAAGAAGAGAAAGCTTAAGAAAAGCTTAATTAAAAATAAAAAAAATTCAAAAAAGAATTATATACCTAAAAGAAGGTATTATAAAAAGAAACACAATTTTAAGCAAACAAAGCCAGCAGAAAAATGCAAATGCTATAATTGTGGGGAAGAAGGCCATAAAAGTTACGAATGTAACAAGAAAAGAGTAAAAATCTCTAAGATAGATAGAATAGACATTGATTCTGATTTAGAGTCAGTAAAATCAATAGGAAGTAAATTTCTTTGAGGAAATATATGAGATATAGGAGATGTTACAGAAGTACTATATTTGTTCAAAATTAGGTAGTTAATAATTTCCACAGAAGCATACCAGCAAAAGAACGCACAGTTGATATTTGATGTCATCGCTTTCTCTTTGTTCTCCTCTTTTCATTTCTTATACAGATTATTTACTACCCTAATTATTAAATGACTAATTATAAAAGTGATAAAAGTGATAAAAGTATCCCACTACTAATTTTAATGCTATTTTTTTAGCCATCAACTATATTAATTATTTAAATTACCCCCTTAATTATATACTTGTAGTTACGAATAGTCCAAAATACCCATTTAGAATCTATCAGAAGAGTCATTTATGAAATATGAAGCTATAGTAGTCAAAACGACCTACTGGGTCGTTACATCACATACCAATTTACCCATGTTCGTCCTCGAATGATCAAACAAATGTGACGGTAAGGAAGGGGTACCTGAATCGACAAAAAAGGATAGATATCTTTTGTGCATATCATCCTTAGTCTCCCAAGTAAACTCATTAACTGGACGATTCTTCCACATGACCTTTACTGATGCAATCTCCTTTGAACTCAACTTGCGACCTCCCTATCTAGAATAACTATGGGCTCTCCTTATAAGAGATATTCTTATCAAGTAGGACTGAATCCCAACGAATAATGTAGTTACCATCACCATGATATTTCTTCAGCATAGACATATGAAATACTGGGTGCACTCTTGACAACCCCGGAGGCAAGGCCAACTCATAGGCCACCTCCCTCACACGCTTAAGAAGTTTGAATAGTCCAATATACCTCAGACTAAGTTTACCTCGTTTACCAACTTGCAGCACACCCTTCATGGGTGAAACTTTCAACAAGACTTGCTCACCCGCCATAAATTCCAAGTCCCCGAACTTCCGATCTGCATACTCCTTCTGCCTACTCTGAGCTACTAGAAGCTTCTCTTGAATGAATTTCCCCTTATCTAATGATTCCCTCAGAATATCAGTACCCCAAGGGTAAGAACTGATCCCAATTATCACCAAAATCCATCACACACACACGAAGCATATCCTCCAACACATGAATTGTTCACTCAGATATCCCATCAGACTGAGGGTGAAATGTGGTACTAAGATCCAATCTAGTACCTATTTCAGCCTGCAAGGTCCCCCAAAAGTTAGAAGTAAATTGTTTACCTCTATGTGATATGATGGAGATCGGAACTCCATGCAATCGAACAATCTCGCGGATATAAAGTTTGGCTAACTTCTCTGCATTATAAGTCTGCTTGACTAGAATGAAGTGAGCTAACTTAGTTAAATAGTCAACAATTACCCATATAGAATCAAACTCACCCAATGTCTTTGGAAGACCAACCACAAAATCTATTGCAGTTCTTTTCCACTTACATTCAGGGATGGGCATTCTCTAAAGTGTCCCTACAGGCCTCTAATGCTCATACTTTACTTGCAACAATGTCACGCTTCATTCCACTTCACCAATAATGTTGTATTAGATCACGATACATCTTAGTTGCAGCATGATGTATAGAATACCTCAAACTAAGGGCCTATAAAAGAATAGTATGAGTTAAATCATCAACACGGGGCATACATGCCTGCCCCTTAATTCTCAAGATGCCTTCCTCATCAATCACAGCCTCTTTAACATCTCATCGCAATACCATATCTAGAATTCAGCTCAACTTCTTATCATCAAACTGCTTTCCTTTAATTTTGTCAAGAAAAGAAAATCTTGCCTCCACACATGCCAAGAATCCTCATTTCTCAATTATTTCCAGCATCATAAAGTCATTAGCTAGAGTTTGAACCTCTCTAGCTAATGGGCGTCTAGAAACTTGTAACTAAGTTAAACTCCCCATGCTCCCTGCTTTTCTACTTAGGGCATCAACCACAACATTAGCTTTACCCAGATGATATAGAATAGTAATGACATAGTCTTTTAATAACTCCATCCATCTCTTCTGCCTTAAATTAAAGTCCTTCTGAGTGAACACATATTGTAAATTGCGATGATCTCTATACACTTCACATTTGACCCTATATAGATAATGTCTCCACTGTTTCAATGCAAATACAACTGCAGCCAACTCGAAATCATGGGTGGGATATTTATGTTCGTGCACTTTCGATTGCCTTGAAGCATAGGCAATACATTCCTCTCCTACATTAGCACTGCACCTAAACAAGAATAAGATGCATCACAATAAATAATGAAATGCTAACCTTCCGCCGTCAAGGCAAGAATCGGTGCAGTAGGCAATAAGGTCTTGAGTTTAAGAAAATTCTCTTTACACTCATCCATCCATACAAATGGAACATTCTGCTTGGTCAAATTGGTCAGCTGGGAAGCAATGGAAGAGAATTCCTTGATGAACCGGTGGTAGTAGCTACCTAAACCAACAAAGCTCCTTACCTTTGAAATATTAGTAGGCCTCATCCAACTCTTCACTGCTTCAATCTTAATTGGGTCCACCATCACTCCCTCCTTAGAAACCATGTACCCCAAGAAGGGCACTAAATCAAGCCAAAACTCACACTTAGAGAATTTGTAATAAAACCTTTTCTCCTTTAATAACCCTAATACAATTCTAAAAATCTCTTCATGTTCTGTTCTACTCTTTGAGTAGATCAATATATCATCTATATAGACAATAACAAAGAGATCTAGCTAGGACTTAAAAATTACGTTCATCAGGCTCATGAAAGCAATAGGGGCATTCGTCAGCCCAAAAAACATTACTAAGAATTCATAATGACCATACCAGGTTTGAAAAGTAGTCTTTGGCACATTTGTTGCCCGCATTTTTAGTTCATGATAACCAGACCTCAAATCAAGTTTATAGAATACACAAACACCTTATAGCTGATCAAACAAGTCATTAATGTGAGGAATGTGGTACTTGTTCTTAATAGTTATATTATTCAGCTGCCTGTAGTGTATGCACATCCGAAAGATACCATCCTTCTTCTTCACAAATAAAATTGGAGCACCCCAAGGAGAGGTACTCGGTCTAATAAAACCTTTACCCAACAACTCCTGAAGTTGGGCCTTTAACTCCCTCAACTCAGTCGGGGCCATTCTGTAAGGTGGAATGGAAATAAGGCGAGTCCCCGGCTCTAGGTAAATATAAATTTAGTATCCCTGTCTGGTGGCATACCATTCAAGTCTACAGGAAAAACATCCACTAACTCACGGACTATCAAAATAGAATCAATTGAAGGCACTTTTGAAGTATCATCCCTGAGATGTGCCAAGAAAGATGAACAACCCTTACTGGCCAACCTCTTAGCACAAAGAAAAGAGATAATCCGAACTGGGGCAGGAATATAGTCACCCTCCCACACTAGAGGATCTATCCCAGGATTGGCCAAGGTTAGAAAACCAACTTATACCCAGAATTACATCAAAATCAACCATCTCTAGAATAATCAAATCTACATAAGTTTTTCTTCCCACAAGTCACAAGGCAAGACCTATACACCTTCTCAACTAACACAGACTCGCCAACAATATTAGAGACACAAATAGGAATGTCAAGCAATTAACAATGAAATTCAAGTCCATTAGCTAATGAAGAAGATACGTAAGAAAATGTGGATCTAGGATCAAACAATATAGAAGCCATGCGATCACAGACCAGAATAGTACATGTGATAACAACATCAGATAGCTCTGCCTCTGGACTCCCGGGGGAAAGCATAACAATACATTCTATCGCATGTCTATCCATTGCTCTGCCGGGCTGCTCTCCAATAGTTCCAACATGCCTGCCACCTTAGTCGAACTAGTTACAACCATTACCTTGGCCACCACGTCCTCCAAAATGATGGCCTCTACCATAACCGCCCTACCTCTAACTACTGGGGATCTGTAACTCTAATCATACCAATCCTGACTCTCTCTCGGATAATTTTTCCTGATATGCCCAGCCTCAACACATCTATAACAAGTCTTGGAGTTGAGAGTAGGTCTTTGTGAAGATGAAAAATATTGAAGATAACCCTAAAACTCAGAAAGAGGCTGATTGATCTGTGATGGACCCTCAACTGAAACCTGTAATGGCAAGAAAGAGAAACTAAAGTCAACTAATGCTTAAGACATCCAAGTTCGGACATTTAATCCTACTGAATAGGACGGGATAGATAACCACCAGAACCCTGCCCTCTAGAGTAAGAACCACTAAACTCACATTCTTTACGTAACTTCTTAAACGTGGACACCTTGGCGAAGTCATCTGGCTTCACACCCTCTACTACCATCACAAAATCAACCACTTCTTGAAAGGATTTTGCAGAAGCAGCCACCGGTAAAGTTGGAATCTGCAAATCTGATCTCAATCCCTTCACAAACCGGCGAATCCTCTGTTGCGAACCGAAGCAAAACTAAGTGGCACACCTAGATAAAGCAAAACATTTGTCCTCATAAGCTGTAATATACATCTTCCCCTTCTCTATATTCAAGAACTCATCTCTCCTCCTGTCCCTCAAAGTCTGGGGTATAAAATGTTGGGTAAGTCACAAGTACTGCTTTTGCTGGTCGACACTCACATTTTTGCGTCTCCCTAAAACTGGTATGTCAAAAATTCAACACCAAATTGCTCCACTATATCCATTTATGAAATAGTTCATGCCAATCAATAAGGAAATCATAAGCACCTTCAAATTTATTACCCATGAAGACTAAAGATTTCAACTTTAAGAACTTAATAAAGAGATCATGTTGTTCACTAGTCATTATAGGCCCTGTAGTCAATCGGGGAAATTTTCCTATTTGCAAGGACGCATCCATGTGGGGAGCCAAAATAGCTGCATGTTGTACTCCTTGAACATTAGGTGCTGGTGCAGAAAATACTGGGGTGCTTGGCCCTGATCAGATAACCTGTTGAGATAAGTGAGAACCTGATTGATCATCTCTTGAGTAGGCTAGGGTGGTGCTTCCTTCTCATAGGTCTGCTCATCCTCTAACTCATCACCCTTTCTCGCTACCTTATCAGCCAAGGAAGGGGTCACTATTTTATCCCTCGTCAGAACAGTTGCATGTCTTCTACCCCTAGTGGTCTTTCTCCCGCGACCTCTCGCTACTTCTCCCCCTCGGGCTACAGCCCCAATGGTTGGCTCAAGTGCATCCTTTCTTGCTAGAGTTGGTGTTGTCCAATTTGTTACTCTAGCTCTGACCATCTACGAATTAGAATGAAGAATGTCAGATACAAATTTGTATCACCTATATACCAATTGGATAAAAGTAATAGCATGAAATAAAAAAGAATGAAATGAATTTTCCTAAATTCCTATTGCCTCCTGAAGAAAATTAAGGGCGTCCCCGTACCGTTCCGCAAGACTCTACTAGACATGTCCTTGTGTGATGAAATCACCAAACCTAAGGCTCTGATACCAAGTTTGTCACGACCTAAAATGAGTCATGCATGGCACCCACACTTAACCTCCTAGGTGGATGAACCAATGAATTCAACCCCAACTTATATTAATTGCTCAACTTACGAAATACAACCATAAATTGGAAGCTCAAAACTTATTAAAGTTCCAATAAAAGATTATATTTACATACTTAATAGTGATTTTATTATGAGGACAAAGTCTGCAATTAATAACTATCTAATGATTGCCTAAGGATTTCTAAAGAAATTAAGGGTTAATGAATGTGATGACTTTCAAGTTTTGGGGATAATATGTAATAGACTCTATAGGTTTCTTTTATTGGAACTTTAGTAAGTTTTGAGCTTCCAATTTATGGTTGTATTTCATAAGTTGAGAAAGTAATATAAGTCGGGGTTGAATTCATTGGTTCGTACATCTAGGAGGTTAAGTTTGGGTGCCACTGATGACTCATTTTGGTTTGTGACATAGGGTCCCATCTAGGTTACCCCTAACTTGGATGCCTTGTACGGTCGTCCATCGTGCCCTAAACGGGCCATGGACCCCTAAACAGACCGTCTAGGGTGCCATGAAGGGTCCAAGGTCCATTTTGGTTTTGTGGAGTTTCATGTTACCCCTCTTTAGTCCTTTTTGAAATTGGAGGAGTTACTCGAACGATTCAAAAATTTAAGAGTAAAGTTATGAGGTGTTATAGAATGATTCGGGTCTTAGCTTAGAAATTTTTGGGCTGTTACAATATCCTCCTCTTGGGATCATTCATCCTTGAATGAAGACTGGACTGAGAATGGAAATGAGTTACTCTTACTTTCTGACTTCTGAACTTGCCTTCTAACATAGGCGGAACTGATTCATACTAAGAGTTTGGAATTGTCTAAAGCACATAAGTCAATACCAATATTGTTTTAACAATGTCACACTCTATATAAAGTTATCATGCATGAAACAAAGGAAATCTGGTCATGAAATAAGAATAGGACTATTACGCCTTAAGCAATACAACTGCTAGCTTTCAAGCCTAGCAAAACCTCTATATAATGACCTCATTTATGAATACCACACCTCATTAGCGAAAACTTCTAAATCCTACAAGGATTTATGACTACTCTTATTCGGGGTCTAAGTTAAACTGTCAGTTTTTACTGTATTCAAGCCTAATCTCTAAATCAAAAGATTCAGTTTTTATGCCTCTATAGTAAATCTCATTCCAAGAA
The DNA here is from genome assembly GCA_029582725.1 of Solanum chiquidenum. Classification (NCBI taxonomy): domain Eukaryota; kingdom Viridiplantae; phylum Streptophyta; class Magnoliopsida; order Solanales; family Solanaceae; genus Solanum; species Solanum chiquidenum. The sequence goes on along the minus strand of JAJOOS010028458.1, from coordinate 6,874 downwards.
TACTACTCCTTACCATTACATTCAACATAAATTCGAGTCCTAGTCTCAAGAAGCATCTAATTCATTATGTACTCATCCACATGTAAAAACACCAAATTCAGGCATAGTACTATAGTCAATCCGTGGACTCCTACTAATAAATCCTTGTAAGAATTCCTCCTCTTCTCGTCATCTCTATTAATTGAAATTTCACTCATTACTATCATGAACTAACTAATTACACTCACCTAACTATTACTCGTGTTAAACTTCATTCATCCTTCCTGCACTTTTATAACCTTTGATGGAATAAGCACACTATTGCTACCAACATAAGAAACATCAACCTTCTCCTTCTATCATTACTCAACTACTATCAACAGCATCACTATATTAATAAAAAGGATCACTGAAAGAGATTTAGGGAAAAAGATCATAAGCACGATTCATTCGACAATTCTGATATAAGAATATGCATGACATAACATTATGTTGCTATCCATTGAGAGTAAATCATGAATTTGTGAGACTGAGCATACTAAGCGACATGAGTGCTTATATGAATAGGTTCATATAATGAGGCAGGTATCCATAACTTTATGGGATAAGACCGAGATTAATGAGCTAAATTTTTTCCCCTCATTCTAGGAGTTGAGCATAGATGTGAATCTATCTGAAGAGTATGATCATAAGTCATGAACACAATTTTGATACAAAACACATCAACATGATGTTTTAACTACTGAACTTTGAGGGATACACTAGAGTATGAATGGATCGATATATCACTTTAACTCTTACATAACACATTACTATCTAATTCTCAACATTTGACTTGGTTTCTCATCTTATCATCTCCCCTTTAGGTTTGAAACTGACACTTTAAAGCTATGGATCTATTCCATCATCTCTAAACTGGTTTACATTTTCTTTATTCTAATACTCGGGAAAGGATTATCTCATGGCTGCTAAACTCACCATATGCAGGTACTAAGATTCTTTCTAAGACCTCTTTCTAAGATGCTTCTCTTAAACTCTTCTCATTGGATTATAAGGCTGCTTCATTTATGTCTTAAGGGGAAAAAACTAATGCTTACATCAGTCTATTCCACATTAATAGCTCAAATATACTATCTAGGCACATATGAAAAATCATTAACTTTAGTGGAACCTCGCCTGATCACATACGATCTCAGGTACACCTCTTAATGCTCTTTCTAATTGAATGGCTTAGCCACACTCCATTGCTCTCATATAAGAGTCATACTACCACACTTGTACCACTCACACTTATCAAAAGTAACACCTTAATTTCTCACCTAATTTATGTCAAACCTATTAGATCAGATCTTGAACTAACATTATCACCCTTATGTTGTCATCCTTTTTTTTTATCATGACACCCATCTCAAACTCAAGCTTAATGTCTTGTACTAAATACAATTATTAATACAATTTCTCACATACTATACGAACTTATGAATAATAGATAAAATTAAGAAACACTCATCCACTAAGATCTCATGATAAGTAGGCAATCTTTGTCTCTTAGTCCACTTATTTACAGATAACTGTCACATTTCCTTTCACAACGTAAGTGATATTTACCCACTTACTATACATTATTACTTAATTAGTTCTATAATCCTCTGAATATCATGGGATCTCCCAAAAAAAATCATAAGCCAAGCTTATAAATATCTCCTTATGAATACTATGCTCTTATATTCATCACTTGGCTGATACTAATGCATTGACCCCTCATGATAAACTCTTTTCTGGTTAAATTTCACTCGAACGCATCCTTACTAGTAACTATTACTCTACTTCCTATCATGAAATATTCACAAACTCATCATTTCTTAGTCTACCCATAAGGAAAAACTCCTCATTAATAACTTATTGGGTACATGAATGCAACAACATAATTTGCCTTATCACTATCTCTCTTTCTTAGAATTCTATAACTCTACATGCATTCTTCTAACTCTGGGCTTTTTTACTACTACTGCTTATAACATCGTAACTCATACGATATTTTCAAGTGAAAAATACTACATAAGCTTTAGAACACATTTCTTCATAAGGGTCTCAACTAAAAAAAGGTTTAGAGAAAAGAATTAGAGAGTACATCTTGCTTTTAGCTTGAACACACGATTCATATGAATTAAGAGTGCATATTTCAAAATATCAATACTTAAGTTCACACACAAATACTTCTCTTAAGCCCCTCTACAGTCTCATGACTTTCTGAAGAATTTTATTGATAGTAACTTATCAATAAGGATGTACACTTTGCTTTTAAACTACCTTGAGTATGAGGGATAGTCGAATGGATCTAAGAAATGCATGACTGTGAATAAGTTCTTTATGACACAATACTATTGCATGATTTAGAATGTGAAAGAAAGGAAACTCTTCTTAAATGTCTACAGTCCCTCATTTATAGAAGTGGGCCCCTCACAACCATAAATAAGATCCACTTGACACAACTTCATAGACACTCTAGGACACTTTAATTGTGCGCTCTGATACCAAGTTTGTCACTCCCCTAGCCTACACCCTAAATGTGGCTGGCACATGAAACCATTGTTGGTCCCCAAGAAAACCCTTGGCCTAGCTGACTACTTAGTGGAAGACTTGCTAAAGCAATAAAAGGCATAAAACATAATTTATAGACATTTTAACTTAAAGTAAAAACTCAACTCAAACTGTCTATAAGATACTCAATAACATAATTATAATAGTTTTCAAAAACATGTCAAGGAAAAGTGAATATTGAAAGACTTCTCAATTGTATCTATCTATGAAGCCTCTATTACTCAAGTTGGATGTCGAGACAAGACCCACGCAATCTCAAGACAACTGACTAAAAATAAAATGTGACCAAAATGCAAGGAGGCTCACCCAAGCTATCTAAAGTGTAAAGTGATCTCAATGAAAATCTTGTTGATGATCTTGAACATTTGTATCGGCATTATAATAAGATATTGGTTGAATGATATCCGTACATTTGAATGTACACGTATGTAATATAGCCGAAGCGAAATAACTTAATGAAAGGATTACAATAAATGTAACATAAACTCAACTGAATGTGAAGAATTAAAGGAATGAAAACATTTAAACGTTACAAAAATACTTACTCATCTATGAAACTCAACATAATAAGTGATATATAAAAATACACTTTAACGCTAAGGAGATTCTCTAACAGACAACCATAACTATGAGCTACGTGATGATACAACATCTTGTCCACGCTTCCAGAATTGTCCTAAATCGTTTTGAGATATAGGATACCTCAACTAAGTGGATTCATTATACTTTGCCCGAAGGCACTAAGGACTCATCTAAAAAGTATGATCATGTACCCATGTTAGCAAGATATGGTTTATGGGGGCTGTGAGTTGTCTGAACTCTCCCTCATATCAATGCTCAATACTACTCCCAATTATACATATACTTTTGCTCAACTGTATAAAAACATTTTATTTCTCTTGTTTGAGGTAATTGCTCAAACTATCCTCTTAGAAGAGGTAACTACTCTGAAATATCTCTAAAACTCATTGCTCATTTAGAAAATAAGGTTTCTCTTTGCTCAATGTAAACAAACATTCTAGGTTGAGATAATTACTCAAAAGGGATCTCTTTAAGAGGTAACTTCTCTGTACTTAATCTTTCTGAAAACATGTCACACCCCCAGCCTACACTTTGGGCGCGACTAGCACTCGAGAATCATTGCTAGCCCCAAGCGAACCCTTGGCCTGGCTCAACTTTCAGCCGAAGACTTACTACACATAAGATGAAATCAAATGTAAACTTTAACTCAATGTCTCAAAAGATACTCTCAGAATATTTTAGAAATAAAATATTCAAACTGGCCTCAAGGGAAACTTACGTCTAGAACATAACAACTGAAAAGAACAAGACTCATATACTACTACTTTCTAAATATCTATGAAGCCTCTACTAACTGAAGTGAACGTCGGGACAAGACCCACGACATCCTAATAATAAAATTGAAAAGAATAAAACATAGATGAGGGATCTTCCGAAAGCAAAGAGCCTCACCAACAACTCTAGAACTCGACTGGATCAACGAAGTGCTGGTTGATGATCCTAGTTACCTGTATCTGCATCATAAAAGATATAGGACAAAATGCATCAATACATGGAATGTACGAGCATGCAAGGGGAAATCTGAAACATGACATAAGCTTGAACTAGAACTGAAGAAACAACTTACCTCGTCTCAACTCAATCTCAACTCATTTTAATATAAAAGCAATAACAATAATGCGATATAAAGAAAAACATTTAAAATAGTGGATAACAACTCAATGTATTGGAAAATACAATATAACTTAGTTTGTATGTAAAAATACAAAATAAACTCTTTTTGGGAGATTCTGTAATCGACAACCATCATTATGAGCTATGTGATGATACAATGTCTCGCCCACGTTGCCAGAACTCTCATATACCTTGTTGGGGTATAGAACTCCTCAACTAAGTGGATCCACTAGTCTATGCTTAAAAATCAATAAGGAATAATCTAAAAGTATGACCCTTTCTACCCATAGTTTATGGGGTCTATGAGTTGTTAGAACTCTCCCCCATATCGGTGCTCAATACTACTCTCAAAAGTATAACTTAGCTCATATATTTTTTTAAAAAACATTTCCTCATCCTCAACTTTGAGATTATTACTCAAAATATTACTCTTAAAAGAGATTTATCCTCAAAAACTCCTCATGAACTCTTTTGGAAATCGGTGTTTCCTCTCATCTTAAATGTAAAAACATTTACTCTTGGGATTACTTAGTTCCCATTTATCATTTTAAATAAAATGAACTCAACTCTACTCTTCCTCAAATTCAAATACTCAAGTCTTAAAAAATATTTTAAAAGATTGTAAAAGACTTCTCAAAAGACCTTAAAGAACTCTCAAGACTTTACTCTTAACTCTACCTTGAATTTGAATTATGGATTGAAGGGTTATGATTCATGTTATAAATGATATTTCGATGTTTAGATGTAGTTTAGAGCAGTTAGAATCAATAGGGAGTAAAGGTACCCTTTGAAAGAACTCAGACTAGCCAAACGACAGAGAAGGGGTGGGGGCAGTCGACCCTAGCGTACTGAGTGGCACAGGGCACAAGCCCTTGAACTACACAACAGTTTTGTTGGCGCATTGGTGGGGCGGCACACCAGCCCCTGCCCATATTTTCCCGACGAATTTTCATTCTCGTTTTCTGACCCTAATTCACCTAGAATCAAATGGTTTCTTTTCAACTCACTTAGATTCGAATACCAAACATAAGTACATGATAATATACTCAAAACAACCCTCAAATCACAAACATTCATCTCAAGAATTCATCAAAACCCCAATAATCAAGATTGCGAATGAAATTTCAAGAAAACTCATCAAGAACTTAAATCCTTCAAACTCGAGAATGAAATTGCATTAAAATAGCTTGATTAGCGTGTGGGTGAACGAAACCAACACTATGAGAACTCACATACCTCTTAGGGATCAAACCCTTGGCGAAATTCTGCAACAAAACTCAAGAATCTTGATGAACGTCTTGAACATTCCCGCTCTTCTCCTCTTTTCCTCTCCTTGAACTCATCTCAAAACCCTAAGCATAGTTTAGGATTGAAAAATTGATACAAATCAGATTTGACCCCAAAATATTACTAAATATCATTTTAATCTGATTGGGTAAGGAAAAGACCAAAATACCCCTCAAATTAAGAGGATTCCAAGACCCTTAATTTGATATCTTATGGGCCACCTAACTTATCCTATACTGAAAGTTATGGTTGTTTGAATTTGACCCAAAACTCATAACTAAAGTATAACTTGTAAAATTTCAGATTTGGCTCTTTCCAAATTACTTCATTCTAAATTTAATTCTTTCAAATACCGAGGTGTTACAATATCTCCCCCTTGGGAACATTCGTCCTCGAATGAAATTGCTCTAAGTAGAACTAAGGGTGGAAACATCTAACACCCAACTCAAACACCCAACATGCCAATTAATACATCATTTCAAATTAAAAAGTACCAAGAAAAGAATTAGTACCTTGATTTTGTTATTCGAACTCAAAGAGATGTGGGTATCTCTTCTTCATATCCTCCTCTGCCTCCCAAGTAGCTTCCTCAACAAATTGGTTCCTCCATAAAACCTTGACTGATGCAACCTCCTTGTTCCTCAACTTGCAAACCTGACAATCTAGAATTTCAACAGGAATCTTCTCATAAGATAGGTTGTCCATAATACCAATATTTTCAGTAGGTATAATAAGTGAAGGATCTCCCATGCACTTCTTCAACATTGAAATGTGAAATATCATATGGACTACTGCTAACTCTGGGGGTAGCTCCAACTAGTAAGCTACATTCCCAATCCTCTTGGATATCCTATAAGGACCAATATACTGGGGACTAAGATTCCCCTTCTTGCCAAACCTCATAACACCCTTCATGGGTGAAACCTTCAAATAAACCCAATCATCCACCTCAAACTCCAAGTCTCTTCTGCTAACATCTGTATAGGATTACTGACGACCCTACGCCATTTTCTACCTTTCTTGAAATGAACCAAGTTTGGTCCTATCAACCTAGCCTCACCAACCTCAAACCATCTAATAGGAGATATACATCTTTCCCTATAAAGAGTCTTTTAAGTAGCCATTTATCCGCTAGAGTGATAACTATTATTCTAAGCAAACTCTATAAGAGGTATGTGATCATCCGAATTACCCTTGAAGTCGATCACACACACTGATACGCTCAAATTACACCTCTCTAAAGAAGCATAAGCGATCGTTATCAAGTAAAGAACCCAACTTGTAGGTTGGGGTCGATCCCACGAGGAAAATG
>JAJOOS010028457.1:0-36800 GCA_029582725.1 Solanum chiquidenum | reverse complement strand
ATTTCCCGTTAATTAATGTTGAATGTACTTCCGCGACCGATGAAGTGTGATGACAAGTTTGAGAGGCTTGTTTGGGGTTCCTTCGGGTTCCTCATTCGCCATGTCACGTCTAGGCCCTAGGCTTGGTTCGTGACAGTTACGTTCCTCATTTATCAGTTGCTGGTTTAAAGGGGAGGAAAGTATCATGTCCTGCTTTATCTCCATCTTTTGTCTAGTTTGTTGCAGGTGACTAGCATAGGATGCTAGATAAGTGTTGAGGCCCTTCAGGTTAACCTTCAGTGCTTTGAGTTTTCTGTGCAGTTGATACATCCTTGTGCCATTATACCTTAGTGCCCATGTATCAGCGACAATATCAGTAAAATTAGGATGATCAATGACAGTTCTGAATAATTTGAATGGCTTTGGCCTAGAAATCACACATGGTGTGTAGTGTAAAAGCACTGGGGAGTGATCAAACACCCCTGGTGCTAGGTAATCTGATTCCACATTCCCATATACCTGAATCCATTTATAATTTCCTACAGTCCAATCAATTCTTGAGTATACTCTATGATCCAGCTCCTGTTTATTGTAGAAAGAATAAAAACAACCTTTCGACCACAATGGTGTAAGTTGCAGTGTATCAAGACATTCTCTAAAATCCTTAGTTTTAGCAGGTGTCACAGGGGAACCCAACCTATCATCTGAGCTCAGTACTGAATTGAAGTCTCCACTAAACACCCATGAGTGTGTGACTGTAACCCCTATTATTACTAGTGCAGCCCACAACGGGATTCGTATTCTTGGCATAGACAATTGTGACATAGGCTTTTAAAGATCCAGATTGGTTCTCCACATAGCAATGAATATATTGTTCATTTGTTTCCACAACCTGCACTTGTGCATTAGATTTCCAGAGCAACTATATTCAACCATTTACAACTTATGGGTATTTGCATTTAGAATTCCATCCATTTCCCACTTTATTGAGGATTGTTTTGGACTTAAGTTTCTTGACTCTAGTCTCCAAACACCCTAATAGGTCAACATTATGCTTACGGAGAAAGAGTTTGAGCTCTTTCTTCTTGAGGGGTTGATTCAATACCCTCACATTCCATGTAGCAATAATAATACTAAGTTAGGAGCTTAACCGGGATCCCCTGATGTATCCCCTTCAATTTATAAACTCAACAGTGGTGTGAACTTGTTCCCACCCCTGGAAGTACTAGGTTCACCTTGTTTAGGTTGTCCCACCATACTATGCACTGAATTCACAATAGTTACCACATCATCTTTTGCTGCTTCTTTGGAGGGTTCCTTTACTTTCCAGCCTTGTTGCACAGGTTTCCTTATTCTTCTATTCCTTTTCTTCCTCTTTTGACCCTCCTTAAATTCCTCTTGTGGGGGTTGTCTTGTCTAGATCTACACTCATCTGTTTGATGTGTCCACAAAATTTTGCTTTCCAATCATACTGAACAGGCTGATGGAAGTTACCAATAGAAGTAATCATCTCAATGGATTCAAATTGAGGATTGTAAAGACTAAATCTCTCTTACCTAGTTTATGGTAAATTGATTTGGTAATTGTTTTTACTCTTTTATGATGTTTGGCTAAAACCCCCCTTCTTGGTCTCTGATCATGTGATTATGGGTTGAATTAGTTTATGGGTGTTATTAATTACTAGTTTAAATGCAAAGTTTTAAATGAGTTGAATCATTAACTGTGGTTCAATTTTATTTACTGTAGTTGCCAATGCAGTTTTAATTTTGTATTCTTGGCTTTCTCGAGAGAGAGGTTTTAGATTTAAGATTATTGATTAATGATTTGTAGGTATTGGGTTGAGTCGGATTTGGCTCGATAGAGTGAATCCTAAACCCAATCCTACCCATGTAGCTTGAAAGAGTGGATGAATTAAGGTGTGGACTGTTCTTCATTGTCATGCTTGTTAATGTTCAAACGAAATCACCTGATTTGGGGTAGTTGTTCGAGAGAAAACTATCTCCCTTATAGACTAGCCTACTCACTAATTGTTAGTTGTTTACTAGTAGTTTCAATTACACATGTATCATAATTTGCCTATAATTGATCACATCCCACGAATCTATATCCTTTTTGTTATTTTGAATTGTTTGTGATTGCTTGTAGTTAATAATTAAAACCAAAACCCCCATCTGACATTCGTGTCACCCCTTTAATTTGATTAATGTCTTTTTTGATAATTTTTATTCCTATGGCTGATTAGACCACATTTGCACTTCCTAATTGAATTTAAAACATGTACCGGTCCCTGTAGGATTCGACCACAACTCATTTTTTAGGTTTTATACTGATTTACAATCGTTGACACCTAGAAATGAAAGAGGTGTGCTTGAAACGTTACATCAAAATGGCGCCGCTGCCGGGGAGTAGTGTTGTTTGAAATTCTTTTGGTGAAGTTGAGTCGTGTTCTTTTTATTTATAGCTGAATCTACTTATTTTATTTTTTGTTTTGTGTTGCTTGTGCTTAAACAAATGAGGATATTAGCGTTAATGGAAGTAATGGTAGCCAAGTAGGCCACCAAGATGATGTTGGAAACCTTAATGACGTCAATGACCCAGTCCAAATGGGTGGTGTTAGGGCCATTCGTCTACCTCCAGCTAAAGGAAACATTGTTTTTCAAATCACAAGCACCATGCTTCAACTCCTACAACTCAAATGTTTGTTTGGGGTGGCTAGCTCATGAGCATCCCCATGATCATATCATAAATTTTGTTGATGTCTGTGGACCGTTTTCATGTAAGAACATATCGCAAGAATTTGTCTGTTTGAGGTTGTTCCCATTTTGTCTAATGGGCGAGGCAAGAAAGTGGTTGGCTGAGTTGACAAGATATTCTATCACTTCTTGGATGGAGCTGATCACAGTGTTCCAAGTGAGATTTTTCCCACCATCAAATATGATGACACTTAGGGATAGTATCCAAAGTTTCAAGTTCTTGGAGGGTGAGCCAATCCATGAGACGTGGCTAAGGTTTAGGAAGTTGGAGCTGAAATACCCAACTCATGGACTGACCAACAACTTGCTGTTGCAATACTTCTATAAGAGCCTCGACTCGGTGAACAAATGAGTTGCTGATCAACTTGTTCCAGGTGGTATAATGCAACAACCCTATGAAGTAGCTTCCTGTCTCCTTGATTGCATGACCAAGAGCAACAGGGCATGGTACACTAGTGAGGACCAAGTCTGTTCTCTCAACTTTAGAATGACAAAGGAACAAATCAAGAAATTTCAAGAGAAAGACCAAAACATGGCAAAGATGATGACCTAGCTGGATATCTTAGCAAAAAATGTCATGCGTGTTGGTACTAAGAGTGTTAATGTTGTGGGTGTTGGTAGAGTAAACCCCGATAAAGCCCATTTTAAAGCATTGTACAATGAGAAAGTGAACTTCCTATCCAACCAAGGAGGAGGTTATCATGCTAATACCCAAGATGAAGGCTAGAGAGACCGTGACAAAGATTGGCGTGATCGAAACACCACTTGGAAGGAAAGAGAGGAGGAGAAGGCTAGGTATGTGCCTCCCCATGAGCGTGAAAAGACAAAGGAATCTAAAGGTGTCTGTACGGAATTCATGCTCTCACGTATTCTCAACAAAGTTGAGGGATCAGACAAAGTGTTAAAAGTGATAAATAAGGATGTCGCTACACTTAATCAAACTGTCACTTCTCATTTCGTCTCTATCAAGCAGCTGGAGACCCAAATGGGTCAAATTTTATCGCATTTGAATCCAAGACAACAAGGGGGATTGCCTAGTGATACAACGACAAACCCCAAAAATGAAGCTTGAATGGGTACTTGCGTCGTGCCAAGACATTAATTAAGGTGCTTCTTGGGAGGCAACACAAGTTTTTAATGCTTTAAGTTTGATTTTGAATAACGGGTGTTGATTGTGCAAGTTAAAAAGTGAAAAGTGTTTGAAAATAATTGGTTTGGCAAGCCAAGAGTCAAGTCGGTGACTCGCCGAAGAGGTCGGCGAGCCCGACTTTGACCGTCGTTGGACCCACAAAATATGAAGTTGAAGTCTGAAAAACTCAGCGGGCCAATAGTTGAATTGGCAACTCACCGAATAGATTGACGAGCCCGATTTTGTACGCCGTTTGGACCCCCAAATTTACTGGAGGTCCTGTAAAACTCGACGAGGTAAGTCCCCACTTGGTGCATCGCTAAGTGGTTTGGCATTGTCGACTAATACCACCGAAAGGGGTGTGAACTAAAAGGTTTTAAAAGGCCAAATGGTTTAAAGTTTAAATTTTCAAAATCATTCATATTCTCTCATTTCTAACCTCGTACACTCTCACCCGCATTTTAAATCTCCCGTACTTCCCATTTCTAGTCATTTTTTATTCTTGATCTCATGCTCAGATTTGGATTACTTTGCCACCTAGCCTATGATATTCTCAATTCGGCACTCAGGTTGGTTTTTTGAACCTTGCACCTATGATTAGTGGTTGAACTCGAATGCTTTCAGTAAATGTGTGTTATTGTGTGTTGGGCAATTGTTGAAATCATGTTTTAATTGTTGGATTGCCTATTTTATGTTTCGAACTTGTGCCTAATTTCTTAAAATGATGAATCCCCGTGTTTTATATGTTAATATTTATTTTAAATTATTAGGTTGTGGTTAACTTATGTTGGTTTTAGTGGGGTTAAGTCTAATCAACCCAAAATTGAGCCAAATGACGTAATTTGCCAAATGTTGGAGCGGTTTATGTCATTCTTAAGGGCGAAACTCATCAAATGACCAATTTTGGCCAAATTGGGGGAAGTCTAAGTACCCCGGAGGCATGGGTCTTATGGGTCTTGTGTGAATTGAGTAGTGTGTGTGTTTAATTTTTATTTCAGGGGCTGCGGGCTTGATTTTGGGAATCGGGGCTGAAATTTGGCACGTTGGGCAGTTTGGCGAGCTGGGTCGAGCTCGCCGAAAGGTTCAGCGTTTCGCCAACGTCCTCCTTGATCGCCCTTAATTGTTTGATTTGTCTTGGTTGAGTCTATAACTTTCAGCAGGAAGCCTGAGCTCACCAAGTTCACTCGGCGACTCGCAAAGTTTACTCGGCAACTCGCTAACAGGTTCCTTTGATCACCATTTTTGCGCCTCTAACCCCTAAAATACATTGTACTATTCGGTGGGCTAGTCTGAGCTCGCCGAGTGGTGTCGTCGATTCACTGAAGGGCCTTGAACATTGCCGACAAGCCTGATTTTTGGAAAATTTTCAAGTTGGTCATGTCGGCGAGCCTGATCTGGCTCGCCTAAGTGACTTGGTGACTAGTTCAGCCTGTCTTTTTGCAATTTGAATTCTGCAACTTTCTTGAATGATTTCTAACATTTTTCGGTGTATTGTTCAACTATGGCTAGGATTTTTTTACGATAAAAGTGGTATGGCGCCCCGCAAATGAGCATGGGGCATTCTAATCAATGAGAGAGAAATTTCTTCCATAAAAAAGGGAAAGAAAGCACCACCGAAGGGTGGAAAAGGCAAGAGCAAGGTGCATGTAGTTGAGAGTCCGGATCATAACTCCGCCAGTGATGGGGAATCTTTTGATTCTCAGATCCTGAGGATGACCAACCACTGTAGACCTGGTGAGCAGAGATTTGTGGAAAGGCTCATCAAGATCCGTCTAGGATCCCGGAGTCTACCCCTCCTGCTGTTGATACAGTGCCAACTCTGGCACAGACGGTGGTCCCAACAGCACCAGTACAGGGTCCTCTTCCCTGGATACTCAACCGATTAAAGGTCGAGGGATTGAGGACCATCCTAGAGAAGAAGAGATTGTCCACGGATGGTGGGGTGGACATGTACCCTTTGGTGTTGGACACACTCCCGTTCCACATGTTTGATATATTAACCATGCCCCATGGCCCATACATTTCCAACTAGGTCAGAGAGTTCTACACCGCATATGGTGACATAGTACCCCAGGGGAAGAAGAAGGCCAGTGCCTTTAGACCGATGGAGTTCGTGATAGTTCGGGGGAAGACAGTGGGATGCAACAACAATCATATTAATGTTGTACTTGATAGGGCTACAGGTTTTGAGCATGACTACCAGAGCATGATCACAACACATACTCTGGAGGACCTCAAGGGATGTGTAGCTCCCCTTATTTCTGACACCACCCCGAGGTGGATTAAAGCTGGAGTCCCTATTGAAAAGAAGGACTTGAGAATTGCAGCTCGGTATTGGTTCGGGTTTATCAGTAGCTCAATCATCTCATAACAGTACGAGTCTATTCTCTGCCACCCAAAGGTGTCCTATCTCGGATCTATCATTGCCAAGAAACGGTTGAATCTGGTGTTAATTATAAAGTAGGAGATAGCCATGAGGGCAAAGCAGTGTCAGACATCCCTTCCATTCCCTGTTGCTATTGTAGTGTTATGTTGGCAGGCTGGAGTTCCTCTTGACAAGAAGAGGGATGTTGAGGTTACACCCACATCCTCTGCCGACATCTCATCCATAGAGGCCGAGTACACACGGGATGAGGCGGATAGGAGGAGAGAAGCTCCAGTGGACATATCCCCGGAGGTTGATGTGGATTCAATACATGTAGAGGCAACTTTGCCTTCTCTTGCCTCCAGCCTTTAGGTACATCTACTTCCACTCCTTTCTAGGTCATAGGTTCTACTACTGCCTCTCAGCCTCCTAGAGTTACTTCAGGTACCACTGCTTTGAGAACTCCAATCACTCAAGCCATGCTCCTCAAAATAGGGCACCTAGCCCATTCTACCAATGTGCAGGCTTCGCGGTTAGAGGCCGAGGTGCCCTGGATAATTGAGTGAGCCATTTTAGCTGCTTTGACACCTCTCTGATCTTCCATTGATGCTCTCACAATGAGAGTAGAGATTTGTGAGAGAGGATAGACTGTTATTATTGATGTTACGGCTTTGAAAGCTGAGGTTTTCGAGCTGAGGAAGGATTTGGACCATCTGAAGTCCACATACTTCACTTCACTATTTGAGTCAGCAGAGGTTCCTGATGTTCCGGGTGGTTAGGTCCCAGCCAGTTCTTATATGCCTCCGGCTACCACTATAGATGTGACTATGGAGGATGTGGTTGCTGCTGAGTCAGAGGTCGAGACCGATGAGGAGCAGCTCGATTTTCTAGAAGCGACCATTTATGGAGACCTGCCTGATTTAGAGGAGATGATAATACACTAAATCATTCAGATATCATTGACAGATACCTCTAGGGCAGGCACTAGTGGAGCTGGTTTTGATGTTACCCCGGGCACTGATGACCAGGACCAGAATGTGACACCAAGTATTAATGCCCCGACAGACAGGCCGACTGAGTAGACAAGATGACATCTTTACCTCCCTCTCTGTTGTTTTTATTGATTATTGTGTTTTTAGTTGCATTTGAGGACAACTGCTTTTCTTTTGTGGGTGGGGTGAGGTATTTCCATACCTACCTCTTGTGATTACAATTTTATTTGTATATATTGGGTTTTGTGATCTATATTTGTGTTTTGATTGTGTTTGGATATTAATTTTGTGGATGTTTGAGCTTGTGGCTCCTTGGTTTGACTGGAAATGGTTTTGACCTATTTTTAAAAATTTGTGCCTCCTCTAGTGTTTGTGATTATGGTTGTTCTTGTGAAAATTTGAGCATTGGTTATGATCAATACCGATGACTTGAATAGTGCTGAAAGAAATAAATGTGCGGCTACGATGAGGCCAATTGAAGTTGCATAGATAATGTGTGAACTTTTAGCATCTCGTTGTGACTAGCCCATTATCAAATGAATCTGTTGTGATGAACATTGCACAGTTAGAGTCATAAATAACTCTCGGTACTCAATATATATGTTTTTGGGTTTAAACATCAAGGTACGACTCCCCAAGGACTAACCAAGGGTCCTTTAGGAGGACCCTAAAAGAAGGCCCCAAAATAGTCCACCCACGAGAGGGGACCCATGGGCAGTAGATGGACCCACGCCCAGTGGGTTGGGGTCGTGGGTCAATGAACCAGAACCAGCCTAGAGGACCCAACACACGGACGACTAGCACGCCACGTGAGTCCACTCACGGACGGTATCAGTGGGGTCGTGGGTGGGTACTGAAACTTCCATTTGGCAGTTGACTTTAGGGGTTTTCCTTTTTACATAATTACTAAGTGATGTTGTTTTAGCCTATTTTAAAACACCTATATAAGTTTTTTAGACACCTAAACTAACTCATCTAAATTATAATTTCTAAATCCCCAAATAAAAGCCAAAACCCTCTCCAAATATTCTCTGTAGTACTCCAAGGAAAATTAAGAAGAAAGGTGAAGCTAGGGTTGAAGGATTAATCTTTTCTACTCAATTTCATGGGAATTCTTCACCAAGGTATTGTAGTCCTTCATCGATGGACAGTCTTCATCCATGGGGTCCCTCCAAACTCAATTTCAAAACTTGTGATTTCCCCAAAAAGAAGGGGTTTTACTCCAACTCATGGATTCACTTCAAAACGATTCGAATGATTTGATTGAATTATATTATGATCAAATTGATGATTAATTATTCTTTTTTTTATGATGAATTCCCCAAGAATTCATGAATTCTGATATTTTCCCAATTTTTATCTTAAAGTGTGGGTAATGATTGATACAAGTAGAATATGATAGAATTATGCATGTAGTACTTGAACTACTCGAATTATGTTATCATCCATGTCTAATGTAGTAATTCTAGATGTGTTGATGAATTATGATCTATGGTCCTTGAAGGGCAAAGTATGTGAATTATGCATGATTATGAGGGTTATGTATATGCTTTAAGAACACTTTGAGAGTAAAGTGAATATGATTATGATCTAGTTGTGGTTGTGTTGGAATTTATCCATAGTTGAGTCAGGGTTCCCAAAGTATGTATCTCATGAGATGGAAACCTTCTCATAATCCTCATGAATTTTGGTGTGAACAACACAATCTTTCCTTTTCTTCATCATAATCATTCGTGCTCATAAGTCACCCCATTATTCACTTCCCATGGAAAGTTGGAAACCTCATTTTCTTTTTACTTTCACAACTTTATTCCTCATTTTTTTCGTTCTCTTTTTTTTTTCTTTCTTCTTTTTTTTTATATGGAGGGGTTCAATTTTTCTCAACACTATGGGTCAAAAGGGGACTTTCTTGCACTTCTTGATTTACCTTCTCTTTTCACCACACCCCAAACTTAGGCTTTTGGCCTAAGTTGAATCTTCAAACTATCCAAGAGTTATGAGGATCATGGGTAATGGATTAGGGAAGGTTACGGTTTTCATCAAGTTTCTTTAAAGAAAAGGTTAAGGCTCAAAAGGGTTCAAATGAAGTTCACACACTCACAAGGTAGGCCACAAAAGAGGTATATGTCAAGTTGGTTAACACTCTTTAAAATTGCCTAAGATCATATCAAGAGTTCACATCACTTAGTTGACCAAAATAACGGGGAAAATTCTAGGTGTCATCATGCATGGTTCACACCAAGCTCATCACATAAGGCATTGACACCATAGACAAACAAGACTTTCGCTATTGTGCAACGCTCATCTCAAGAGACTCAATTCGATACTTGGCTAGTCACAACGAGATGCAAGAGTTCACATTCATGTTCGTTCGATTGAGAGCACTATTCAAGTCCTCGGTATTGATCAAACTGATACTAAAATTTGGCAAAAGAACAGCCACATTCAACGCAATTAAGAGGTGCACAAAATATTCCAGAAGGGTCAAAATCATTTTACAATTTAAAACAAGGAGATACAAACTCAATCATCGGCAAAATGCAGTATACAACACAATAAACGAGCCTAACGACCCAAATACATCAACAAAGCATCAAGCATTAATATTCACAACAAACAAAAGGTGGTCCTCACCCTACCACAAAAAAAATTATTTGTCCTCAAATGCAAATGAAATTATCCCACAGTGAAATAAAGCCAAATAGATAGGCTGGTAAAGAGGGGGTCCTATTTACACAGTCGCTCCGTCTGTCTGGGCATCAGTCCCCGATGGCTCACCTTGAACTTTGGCATCAGTGCCCGTGGTCACCTCAGGAGGAACAACAGTTCCAGATTTACCAAGGTCTATTGGGTCTGAGTCCACCAGAAAGATATGCACAGCACTGCAGAATTCTCGAGCCCATGAAGGAATATTAGGGTTTAGGGTAATGGTCTTCCTGGTAGACGTAGGCCTCTTGCCTTTGCCTTTCCCACTAGTTGTGGAAAGTTTCATAGCTTTGCCTTTTGATGTGGCTCATCCTCATTTATCACAGTCCCCTTTGACTTCTTTTGGGATGGTATTATCCTTTCAGCGGCTCTTGATTTAGTCATGTCTACAAACTCTCGAAGAGAAGTTAGAAAATCTTAAATAAAGAGCTGTAGAACATTCGCAGACAGGCTCGCTAAAGCAATCGGCAAATCACCAACTACTTTCGGTGAAGAAAGGTTTGTCCGCCGAAGGTTACAGTGCAACAAGAGTTCAAGGGTGCATATAAAGGGGGATCAAGAATACTCTCAGCGAGTCACCAATTGCTTTTGGCGACCTCATGCTTCTCGCCGAATTTTACAGAATAACTGTTCAATAAATCATGAAATTCAAGGTGAGATAGGGACATTAAACGAACTACCGAGTGGTTTGGCGAGCTCGACCTAGCTCACCAAACAGCCCAACTTTCCTATTTTCAACCCAACTTCTCGAATTCAACCCAGTAATCCCTGAAAACAAAATTAAATCATGCACTATCTCAATTAAGGCAGGACCCACAATGCCCAAACACAACCCATCGAAAATCAGTTCATCATAAAGCACTAGAAAATGGGATTTCAGCATTCAAAGCAATACCGGCAAGATTATCGAATAGAAATAGGCAATTTAGCAATCTAATCCTATCAGATAGGCCCAATAATAAAATGAGCTCGGGCATAGAAAACCGACCTTTGGTGTCGATTACGAGAAGATTGAAATGCTAGGCGGTAATGTAACCCAACTCCGAGCACAAATCAACAATAAAAATACTCTAAAGATGTAGGAAATATTGAAGCTAGAGTGCGGGTGTGAGGTTGTAAAGATAAAAAGTGAGGGAAAGAGAATGATTTAGAACCTTTAAACCTTTGACTTTCAAAAACCTTCCAGTTCTCACCCATTTGGCGACTTTAGTTGAGCTCGCCGAGCTACTTTGGCGACATTAGTTGCGCTCACCGAGCCACTTTGGTGACTCAGCGAGTGGTCAATTGCCTCGCCAAATTTTACCGGGCCTCCAGTTATGGTGAGGGTCCAAACAATGGTGTCCATCGATATCTCTGACACGGTCAGCGACTCGCTTATAATTTCCTGGGATCGCCGAGTTTTACAGACTCCAATATAAATTGGTATTGAGTCTAACGACGGTCTGGGTCGGGGTCATCGACCTATTTGGCGATTCACTGACTGGTCTTGTTGCTTGCCAACCTACACTTCTCAAACACTTTCCACACCTTCACCTACACGATCAACACACCATTATTTTTAAAACAAACAAAAATCAATAAAAAGGGTTTTGGGTTGCCTCCCAAACACCGCCCTAGTTAACGTCGTGGCACGACACAAGTCAACCATCACATCTCATTCTTGGGGTTTGCCATAGTATCAGTAGGAGATCCCCCTCATTGTTGCGGATTCAAATGCGATGAAATGTGACCTATCTAGGTTTCTAACTGCTTGATCGAGATGGAATAAGATGTATCTGTCTGGTTGAGGGTTGACACATCAACTTTCATTTCTTTCAAAATCTTGTCGAACCCCTTTTTTTTTTTTAGGATACTAGAAAGCATATCCTTAAACCTGCAATCCTTCTACTTCTGGCACTCATGCGGTGGCACATACCTATCCTTCTCCCCATCTCTCCAGTTGGGATTTCAATCCCTTCATTTACGATCTCGATCTTTCCAACCTTCATCCGTAGCCCAACCTTGGTTACCAACCTGCCTCAGGTAGTTTGACCGATAACCACCGCCTTGGTTGGCTAGGAAATTCATCTCTTTATTATATAAGGCATCAAAATTGGTCTCCTCCGGATTAGCACATTCGACACCAACTGCATTGACACCTCCAGCACCAGCACCCATGACATTTTTAGACAAAATGTCCAGTTGTGTTATAATATTGGCCATGTTTTGGTCCCTCTGTTGGTCCTTCTCCATCTGTTCCTTCGTCAACTTGAACGTTAGAGGGGATACCTGATCTTCACGGGTGTACCAAGACCTATTTATGGTGGTCATTCCATCTAAGAGCTGAGCTTCTATCACATAAGGTTGATGTATGAAACCTCCCAGAGAAAGTTGGTCAGCAACACCCTTGTTTACCAAGTCAAGGCTCCTGTAAAACTACTGCAGCAACACGTTATAAGGAAAGCCATGGGTTGGGCATTGGAGCACCAACTTATTGAATTGCAACCAAGTTTCATGAATTGCCTCGCCTTCCGAACGCCTAAAGCTTTGGATGCTTTCCCGAAGAGTCATCATCTTCGAGGGAGGGAAAAATTGCACATTAAATGCGGTAACCAACTCCTCCCACGAAGTGATCGATTCAAGTGGCAAATCATCCAGTCACTTGCATGCTTATCCCATTAAAGAGAATGGGAAAATCTTAGAAGAACTAACTCTTGGGATATATTTTTGAAGGAGAATGTTCCCCACACGTCCATGAAGTATCTAATGTGCTCATTAGGGTCTTCATGAGCTAAACCACTGAAAAGTCCTTTTAGTTGCAAGAGTTGCAACATAGTGCTCGTGATGTGGAATACAACATTCCTTTTAGTCTGAGGCAACCAAATGGCACCAATACCACCCATGAGATGGGGGGTCATTAGCATGAGGCTCGTTTACATCATTGAGGTTTCCGATGTCGTCTTGATGGCCTACTTGGATGCCATTGCTACTGTTTACACTCATACTTCCTGCTTTCAACAAAAACAAGTGAAACAAAACTGAAAATTAAGTTAGTAGAACTACAACTAATCAAGAACAAAATTCCACTTAGCTAGAAATTCTTAAATAACACCACTCCCCGGCAACGGTGCCATTTTGATTTTTGCGTAATCAAGACAAAATTTCCAATACAAGTGTCTACGATTGTTTAATAGTAATATAACCCAACCAAGGGTTGGGGTCAAGTAACAAGGGAGTGGTTTCAAGAACTACCAGTCAAGTATAATTTAGTTCAAGCTAGTCGTAGGTAAAAGACATTAAAGAGTAAAAAGACATGATAAATAAAAGGATTGACAGAAGTGTCAATTATTAAATGGGGGGTTTGGAACAATTTATCAACTACAAATCAGTAAAATAAATGAAAATACAAATATGGAGATGGGATTCTGGGGATGAGAATGGAATATGAGCTGAAATAAACCACCAGGTACATGCTATTGATAGTAAATTGCTGTAAATTTGCAACTGAGCTAGACTTTAGTGGGGGTAAATTCTCTCTCGAGCAATTTTTCCCAAATCAAATTGATTTCTCTCGAACACCAATACGCCACAATTATGCCCAGCCTTCACCTTAACCCATTCAATCTCTCTAGCTGAATGTGTGGGAGATGGTTTAGGATTCACTCTCTTGAGATGAACCCATGACAACCCAATAACCACCGGCTATAGATTCAGTGGTTTTAGATTCAATGGTTTTTGTCTTAAGATCTCTCTTTCGAGCAAGCCAAAGACACAAAGATGAAATCATATTTGCAACTACAATTCCATTTAGTTCATACACAACCACTGAACGAAATCACATTTAAACAACAAATTAACTATTAATTAACAAGACCCAGCAGTAAATTTAACCCATATTCACATAATCATACCGCAAGAATTGGGGTTTTAGCTAGACATGTAAAAGAGATAGAAATCGATACCAAAAAGTGTTTCCATCAAATGGGTACGATATATAAGGTCTTTAACACATCAAGGATAAAGATTATTCTAGACCTACTTCTAATTTATTGGAGTTGGAAGCCTTCGAATTCCAAAGCTCAAGAACAATGTCTCCCAAAAACTCAAATACAAAACTATAAGTCTAAAGTCTGAAAAACTCCTAGATGATAAATTTTTTTGAAACAATTCTCAACAGGTATCTATAGTATTTGAAAAATTGTGTTGCACAGGATCACTCGGTGTAGTTAGTCGGGATCACCGGTTGACTCGGCGATCCTCCCTTTGATATATTGTATCGCCCTTTTGTTTTTGCCTTCAACATCTTTGCTTTCTGTAACTTTGGACGATAAAACACTGCATCAGGGAATCATTCGGAGACATGCCGACTGCTCCTCTTCATCACCTACTTGGTTTTGTCCTTCAGGGCTTGCCACACTGGACCAAAGGGCGAGCTCAAGGCCATTTGGCGACTCATCCAATGGATTAGACGATCATCAAGCCTTCTTTTCTTTGTTCTTTTGGCTTCCTTGTTCCTTTTTGCTCCATAGTGTCCATGTTTTGTATCTAAGTTCAAATACCTGAAATTCAAGTATTTACATCAGTTATTGAGACAAAATAGTCATTTGAGGACACTAATTCTATCAAAATTAAGCACTAAATGAGTCCAAATCGTGGACTCATCAGTGACCAAGAGAGCTCCCCGAATGCTGTGAATGGTACGTTAAAAGACTTTTCTATTTATGTATATGCCTTGTTAGATCCCGATGCTACTTTGTCTTTTGCGACACCTTTTGTGGCTATGAAGTTTGAAATACTCTTTGAAGTGCTAGTAGAAGATCTTTTAGTTTCTACCCCGGTTGGTGACTCAGTAGTGGCTAAGAGGGTTTATAGAAGTTGTCCAATTTCCTTGTCCTATAGAGTTACTTTGGTGGATTTAGTGGAGTTAGACATGTCAGACTTTGATGTGATTTTTTTTATGGATTGGTTGCATACATGTTTTTCCTCTATCGATTGTAGGACTAGGGTGGTTATGTTCCAATTTCCAAATGAGCCTATCTTACAGTGGAAGGGGGGGAGTTATTTTCATAGAGGTCAACTTGTCTCTTGCCTTACAACTAGGAAAATGATCTCCAAAGGGTGTATTTACCATCTTTTTAGGTTGAGGTATGTTGAATTCAAAACCCCTTCCTTAGATTCGATTCCTATAGTTAATGAGTTTCCAAAAGTTTTTCCCGATGATTTGCCCGGTATTCCTCCCGAGTGGGATATATATTTTGGTATTGACCTTTTTCTGGATACGCAGCCTATCTCCATTCCTTCTTATAGAATGGCTCCGGCCGAGTTAAAGGAATTGAAAGAGCCACTAAAGGATTTACTAGACAAGGGTTTTATTCAACCGAGTATCTCTCCATAGGGTGCTCCAGTGTTATTTCTTAGATAGAAGGATGGGTCTCTTAGAATGTGTATTGATTATCGTCAATTGAATAAAGTGACCATCAAGAATAAATATCCTCTTCCGAGAATTGATGACTTGTTTGACCAATTTCATAGGGCTAGTTATTTCTCTAAGATTGATCTTTGTTTGGGTTATCACTAATTGAGGATGAGAGGGGTTGATATTCCCAAGATGGTTTTTCGGACAAGATATGGTCACTATGAGTTATTAGTAATGTCCTTTGGTTTGACTAACGCTCCGGCGGCGTTCATGGACTTAATGAATAGAGTGTTCTGACAGTATCTTGACATGTTTTTGGTAGTCTTTATCGATTATATTTTGATCTATTCAAGGAGTGAGAATGAACATGTTGGCCATTTGAGAATTGTATTGCAAGTTATTAAAGACCATAAAATTTTCACATAGTTTAGCAAATGTGAATTTTGGTTATGTTCAGTAGCATTCATTGGTCATATTATGTCAAACAAGGGTATAAAGGTAGATCCTACGAAGACAGATGCGGTCAAGAGTTAGCGTAGACCTCTAACTCCTTCGGATATTAGAAGCTTTCTGGGTTTGGCTGGTTACTATAGGAGGTTTGTTGAGGGGTTTTCCTCTATTTCTTCTTCGTTAACAGCTTTGACTCAAAATAAAGATAAGTTTGAGTGGTCGGAAGCTTATGAGAAAAGTTTCCAATAATTGAAAGATAGACTTACTTCCGCTCCTGTGTTGACGTTACTATAGGGTACATATGGTTTCATAGTGTATTGTGATGCCTCTAGAGTTGGGTTGGGATGTGCACTTATGAAAAATGGTAAAGTTATTGCCCATACTTAAAGTCAACTTAAAGTCCATGAGAAGAATTATCTGACCCATGATCTTGAGTTAGCGGCGGTTGTGTTTGCCTTAAAAATATGGAGGCATTATCTATATGGGGTGCATGTTGATATGCTTACCGATCACGTGAGCTTACGATGTGTGTTTAGTCAAAAAGACATGAATCTTCTCCAAAGGATGTGGTTAGAATTATTGAAGTACTATTACATGAGTGCCCTTCATCACCTTGGCAAAGCAAATGTGGTAGTGGATGCTCTTAGTAGATTTTCTATAGGAGTGTGGCTCATGTAGAGGAACAAAGGAAATAATTGGTTCGTGATGTGCATAGTTTGGCCCGGTTAGGTGTTCAACTAGTGGATTCTACCAAGGGTGGTGTGATAGTCCATACTGGTTCCAAATCGTCCTTTGTGATGGATGTGAAGTCTAAAAAATACCTTGATACTACTATTAGTTGAGTTGAAAGAGTCGGTACTCAAAAAGTCCATTGAGGCTTTCTACCAAAAGGGAGATGGGGTGCTTAGGTACGAAGGTCGGTTATGTGTTTTGAATGTCGATGGTTTAAGGGATAAAATTTTAGAGGAAGCTCATAGTTCTCGGTATTCCATTCATCTGGGAGCCACTAAGATGTACCGTGATCTATGGGAAGTCTATTGTTTGAATAGCATGAAATGAGGTATTGCGGGATATGTAGCCAAATGTCCTAGTTGTAAACAAGTTAAGGTTGAGCATTAAAGGCCGGGACGCTTATCCCAAAAGATACCAATCCCTACTTGGAAGTGGGAATAGATCAATATGGATTTTATTGTGGGTTTGCCTTGCACCCGAAGGCAACATTATTCTATTTAGGTCATTATAGATCGAATGACTAAATCTGCCCACTTCATTCCAGTCAAGGTTTCTTTTTTGGCGGACGACTATGCCAAGTTGTATATAAGAGAGATAGTGAAGTTTTATGGGGTTCCTTTATCCATTATTTCGGATCGGGGTACTCAATTTACTTCTCACTTTTGGAAGTCATTCCAAAAGGGCTTGGTACAAAGGTTAAGCTTAGCATGGTTTTTCACCCCCAAACTGATTGGCAAGAGGAACATACCATCCAAACATTAGAAGATATGTTGAGGGCATCTGTTATAGACTTCAAGGGTAATTGGGATGACCACTTGCCATTAATAAATTTTGCCTACAATAATAGTTATCACTCAGGTATCGGTATGGCTACTTTTGAAGTCTTGTATGGTAGGAGATGTAGGATTCCGGTTGGTTGGTTTGAGGTAGGTGAAATTTCTCTTATTGGTTCCAAATTGGTTTATGAAGCTATTGAGAAAGTCCAATTCATTAGAGAGTGGTTCAGAACGGCCTAAAGTCGGCCAAAGTATTATGCCTAAGTTAGACAAAGGGATATAGAATTTGAAGTTGATGATTGGGTCTATCTAAAAATCTCACATATGAACGGTGTGATGAGATTTGGCAAGAAGGGAAAACTTAGTCCCCAGTATGTGGGCCCATATCAAATTTTGAAGCGTATTGGGAAAGTTTCCTACGAATTAGATTTATCTAATGAGTTGGCTCTGGTTCATCCGGTATTTCATATTTCTATGCTTAAGAAGTGTATTGGAGATCCGGCATCCATTATCCCCTTAGAAGGGTTAGGGGTATATGAGATTTTATCATATGAGGAAGTTCCGGTAGAAATCCTACACCGGCATGTCAAAAGGTTGAGAAATAAGGAAATAACTTCCGTTAAGGTTTTATGGAGAAATCATATAGTTGACAGTGCTACTTGGGAGGCCGAAGTCGATATGAAGTCCCGAAAGCCTCATCTCTTTCCTTCTACTCCTATTCAAGCAGGAGGTAAGTAGTTCCTCTTGAGGTTTAGTGCTTTGGTGTCATGTTTTTTATAAGTGTTTTCCCCATGATTTCCTTATGTTATGCATGTTCTTGATGAACCTCATGTTTAATAAGAAAATGAGTTTCCATGATTTATGTGTTCCTCATGTTGTTATACATTTAGTATGAGTTGCATATTTGACTTCATGAGATTAGTTGATGAACATGCTTTAGTATGCTTTTAATAGAAATTGCATATTGGCTCCATGTTAGTGTGTTGACAATGCTATTCGTTGGAGAAGGTAGTTCCTCCTATGGATATGAGAAGTATTGTATTTTCATGCAGAGTGGGTTGTTAGATGTAGTTCCTACTTCCTTATGTTGCATTGATCACGTTTGAGATAGAGTTGAAGTTTCCTCCTTTGAATTGTGTAGTATTTTGATGTTTCATGTATGTTGGGCTGCTAGTCATGAGTCTTTACTTCCTTAAGGTGTTTAGATCGTCATTCGAGGATGAATGTTCCCAAGGGGGAGATAATGTAACATTCCTAAAACTAGTAGACTAAACTAGAGCCTAACGTAAAACTAATAGACTAAACAAGAGCCTAACGTAAGGGTTAGAGTCGTAAATAATTCCCCGTACTCAATATATAAGTTTTTGGGTTTAAACGTCTAGGTACGAATCCCCAAGGACCAACCAAGGGTCCTTGAGGAGGACCCTAAAAGAAGCCTCCAAAATAGTCCACCCACGAGAGGGGACACACGGGCAGTGGGTGGACCCATACCACGTGGTTGGGAGTCGTGGGTCAAGGACCCAAAACCAGGATGCAGGAACCAATCCATGGACCACCACAACGCCATGTGAGTCCACTCACGGACAGTGGCAGTGGGGTCGTGGGTGGTCACTGAAACAGCCATTTGGGAGTTGACGTTAGGGGTCTTTTGGTGTTTTCCTTTTTAATTAATTACTAAGTGATGTAATTTTAGCCTATTTATAAACACCTATATAGGTATTTTAGACACCTAAACTAACTCATCTAAATCATAATTTCTAAATCCCAAAATCAAAACCAAAACCCTCTCCAAATATTCTCTGTAGAACTCCAAGGAAGAAGAAGAAGAAAGGTTAAGCTAAGGTTGAAGGATCAATCTTTTCTACTCAATTTCGTGGGAATTCTTCACAAAGGTATGGTAGTCCTTCATCCATGGATAGTCTTCATCCATAGAGTCCCTCCAAACTCAATTTTAAAACTTGTGATTTCCCCAAAAGCTAGGGTTTTACTCCAAGATATGGATTCACTTCAAAAATGATTCTATTGATTTAATTGATTTATATTATGATCAAATTGATGATTTATTACTATTTTTTATGATGAATTCCCCTATTTTCCTAATTTGGATCTTAACGTGTGGGTATTGATTGATGCAAGTAGAATATGATAGAATTATGCATGTAGTACTTGAACTACTCGAATTATGTTATCATCCATGTCTAATGTAGTAATTCTAGATGTGTTGATGTATTATGATATATGGTCTTTGAAGGGCAAAGTATGTGAATTATTCATGATTATGATGGTTATGTATGTACTTTAAGAACACTTTGAGAGTAAAGTGAATATGATTATGATCTAGTTGTGGTTATGTTGGAATGTTATCCTCATGAACACACCTATGTATGATTATAAATGATGTGAAGGGTTTTCTCACAATATGATGATTCTAAGGTTAAAAGGCTATCTTACCTATTGAATCTATGAGCTATAGTATGAATTATTTTGGATTGAGTGTCAAGACATTCTTCAATGAATATGAACTTAAGTCAAGACTTAATAGATAATATATGGGAATTAATGTTTAGCACCGAGTGGATATGAATATGAGATGGAAGCTTATACGATAGTTTAGTCCGGCTTCCCCTTTAAAGCTTTTACACTAGTTGAGTTTTGCTTTCCAAATGGGTTCCTTTTACCATAGTTGAGTCCGAGTTCCCAAAGTACGCATCTCATGAGATGGAAACCTCTACCTTCGTTGAGTCCATGATTCTAAAAGCAATATCCTTATCCCATAACTATGTTCCCTCATAGGTCTTTAGCTAGTGGATCCACCTAAGCTAAGATTATGGTTCTATCTTAGGCAAGTAGGAAAATCCCTTTTCGGTGTGGGGTAGACACTAGATTCCATGGTAAGATCACATGGTCTATGTATGTTAAGGCTTATTCCCCATTATGATAGTATGAACAAAAAGTTGAATTATGAACTATAGTTACTCAAAAAGCTTTACTTAGTATGGGTAGTATTATGGGATCTTACTCATGCATTGCACATGTAGACTTTGAGGGTGCTTATGGTATATTTCCATTATGCTATGATGATCTATATGTTAAATATGCTTATGAATTATTCTTTTACACTAATCTTCATGATGATTCTTAAACTTAGTAAAGTGCATGCTTTTCAA
The DNA here is from genome assembly GCA_029582725.1 of Solanum chiquidenum. Classification (NCBI taxonomy): domain Eukaryota; kingdom Viridiplantae; phylum Streptophyta; class Magnoliopsida; order Solanales; family Solanaceae; genus Solanum; species Solanum chiquidenum. The sequence continues at coordinate 16,356 of JAJOOS010028457.1, read as the reverse complement.
CTAAATTGTACTTTTTAGCATGGCTTCATGATTTTATGCATGGCTATCATACTTAGTACATTTTTATACCAATCCATATATCCCTGCATTTTCCACAAAGTGTAGGGTCTGGTGTTTGAGGTGATCTTCAGTTCATTCAAGCTTGAATTTGACTATTTTCATTGCTTGTGGTTACTCCTCATGGATTCGAGGATGAATGATATCTTGTAGTTCTTTCTTTCCTGTTTATGACTTTCAGATTATGTTGAAAGGGCCGTGACCCTATTTGATTCCAGAATTGTAATATATGGCTAATTAAGATAAGTCTAGACTTCCGCTTTCATTTATGAAAATTTTGGACTTGAAAATGTGTTTTTCTCTTTATTGTACTTTGCTTATGTTATGATATGCTAAGTGGCTTACATGGTTCCTCTTGGGGTTCTATGTGCCTTGTTACGTCTAGGGGTTACCCTTCGATTGTGAAAGATAGCTGTGCAAAGAGAGACATTTCTTTATTTCCTGACCCGTCACATTGCTGATGAGTGAGAGCGTATCGAGTGTGTGCGCAATACTACTTCGCCTATCATAAAGGCAACACTGAGCTTCGCTATGAAGTTCTTTTTTTACATTTATGGACCGTAGGTGGTGGTCCGTCACTCCACGGCTCACAAAAATTGGCAAAGTGGTGCACCACGGTGTGGACTACGGTCTGTCGTTCCATCGATGGACCATTCTGCACATCCGTGGTTCCAACTTCATAAACCCCAAAATTAACTTCCTGACCTATGGTGGGGACCAACGATCCGTCGCTCCATTGACTGACCGTAGGTCCCAAAAACAGTCATTGTGTGTAATTTTATTTTAAAAAAATCTATGTCCTAAGGGTGTTCTAAACTTATTCTGTAGTTCTGTTTGACCTCTTTTAGTACTAACTAGTCCTCCATAGGTACAATGGCTCCAAAACAAGCATCAATGTACTCTAGGAATGAAAAATAAATGTTTATCACCGCATCCCGACTTATGCTAGAGGATTCCAATGGGGACGAATATGTCCCAGGTCCTACCAGATGCTCCCCCACTTCCCCATAGGCCACGATGAATAGGTCCTAGTGGGTTATCACATCAAGTTACGAGGTCGAGGTCACTACCCCCCCAGTCTGAGGAAGTAGATTCATTTGCAAGGGGGAGTCGCATTCCAGCTTCGATTTAAGAAGCACATCAGCATCGTCTTCCAATGCCCATAGTATGGGGGATGTCCTGGTACCACCCAGAGTTGAGCCAGTTCTTAATGACATGGAGCTGAATAGGTGGTGCATCGAGGGACAATACCAAATCTATTATGATGCCAAGATGCTGAATGAAAACTAGAAAATGACCCACATTATTGCTAAAGAGCGTTGGCTCCTTACTGGGGGCCTTGATAGGGTTTCTACTATGGAGGAGATATTCACGAAGCACTGGCGTGAGTGGATGGCACAGAGTCCAAGAAAATTCAGTGAGGAGATGACTGAGGTGCTTTATGCCTCCTATGCCGCAACTATTCGAAATGGCATTTCTAAATGGGCTAAGATATTAGGTCAGCCTCCACTTCAGGTGACCCTAGTGCGGAACTTCTCAATTGAAATCTCTGAGACCACTATACTTTGGTTCATATATGACCTAGCCCACATTCTGCCTATTTCTACAGTGGAGTATGACTACACGATGGGCGTGGTTTAGTGCGGGGCATTTCAAAGAGATGCTGAGCAAAGAGAGACGCTGCTTCGTTTGATGGACTGTCATATTGCCGATGAGGGAGTGTACCGAGTCTGTGGGAAATATTACTTTGCCTATCAGAAAGGCAACCCTGAGCTTCAGTGGGAGGTTTTTTTGAACTTCGCATGGTTTTTGATCGCTGAGATTCATGAGAGGCCCTTCATGACCACCACTACTTTTCCCTTACTATATGTTATATTTTATATGTGTAGGGCAGCGGAGGTTCTTATTTGGCATTGTGATAGTCTTATACATTGTCACGACCCAGGGTACCCCTTAGATGTAACAAGGCATATAAGACCCCGAGAGGCCTCATACAAGCCAGTTAGATTATCATTACATAAAGTAATAGAAATGATGCGGAAATTTAAAACATTTCAAAACAATTCAAGTCCTTATAAAACTAGCGGAAGTCTAACACCACTCTCTCAAACCATCTAACCAACATGAATAATGTCTTGGGTCACAGCCCATACAATAGTCCAAGACATAAAAGAAAGTGGTGATCACATCCTCGAACACAATGAGGACTTACAAAATCTTCACTCCTTGATCAACTCTGAACCTAGCCACGAGTGTCAGTATCAATGTCTCCAGACCCTGGATTTGATAAGAATGTAGGCAACAGTATGTGTTAGTACAATCATGTAGTAAATAGGATAGCTAGCATAAACAACATAAACATAATGGTTAGGCAACACAAAACATAAGCATAATCAATGCACATAAATAGTCATCAAAATAAGAAAGGAATAATTCTCAAGCAATCTTACTAATCATTAGTCAAGACTTGGATCGTCCGCCTCTAGTCAAGCTTACTTCATGGAAGGCATCTCAAACAACAATCAAAGTTATTCATTCTTCATATCATAATTCACATAGTTCATACTTACTTTTAAAGACATGGGTATTCGCCCATTTACCCAACTTAGAAAGGCTAATGGGTATTCGACTCTTGCCTTACTCACTTTAAGATCATGAGTACTCGCCTCCACAATCACATGATATGACACGGGTACTCGCCTCCACATCATTTCATAATGATCATGGGTACTTGCCTCCATGTCGATTCATCATAGAAGGAGCATGGGGAATCACCTCTTGTTCAATCCTAAGAAGTATGTGAATCACCTCATTTGCTTTTCATATGGAGGTCAAGGGTAGTTTCCTCCAGCCTCATGGATTAAATAGTGGTTTAGTGTAGATTTATTTTAGGTGAGAAATTCTTTCAACCTAGAATGATTCATATGAGAAAGCCTTTAACATTCTTATATTCATAATTAAGCAATTCATGTTGGAAGTATCCCTTCCACAACAATTACCTCAATAGTCAACAATTGACAACATAAGCTTTACTTTAAAGCCCTATATCTCCTAGTCATTCTATATGCTCAATCTCATGAGCTTCAATTCTAATGTATCTCATCAATCCTAGATTGAATATATCTAAACCCACAATTTATCCTTTCATGGCAATAAGACCCATTTACATCACTTTCATCTTTTCTAGACATGAGTACATGCAATTTCATCCTAAAACATGATTTACTATAAACTAATTCAAACACAATCATAATCCACTGTATTGGATCCACAATCATCAATACCAACAACATTGGAAAAAACCCTAACTCAAATTGAGGATTTTATCTTCACAATTGGGGAAAAATAGGGAACTCCACAGATGGAAGTAATCCATGGACGAAAAGCTATCATACCTTGATCACAAAGCCCACAAATGCCTGAGGATTGGAGGCTTGACCTTGATCGTAGCTTCAAACTCTATCTTGTTCTACACGTTCTTGAGAGAGAGAAATTTGAGACAGGAAGTTTGGGTTTTGTTTTTTATTCTAGGGTGAATGACTTAATTTGGGGAAATTTGGGAATAAAATGCTTATATACGTTTATAGGTTAGGGGTAAAATGACTTAGTATTGCTTTAAGAAAACTATGAAAAGACTTTCAAGACCCTAACTTAAATTTAATAGGGCTGGACGTTGAGGCCCGCCAAAGGCACTTGATGACTCGCTAAGTGAACCCTTGGCTTGCCTAAGGTTTCAGTAGCTCACTCAAGGAGGCAGGTAACTTGGGTGATGGGGAGGAGCCCTTAGTGATGGTAATGGGGACAGTCCACTAGGCGAGTTTGGGTGCACTTGGAGTATTGCCAAGTCACCTTGGCGACCTCATTTCCCTTCACCAAGTTGGCTTGGGAAGGAAATGTTTTCCTGAAAATATTTCCTAAGCATTTAGGCTCTTGTCCTATTTCATGGCCCGTTACCCCCACAAACTAAGTCCTAGTTAAGCCAATTAGTTTGCGGGGTGTTACATTGTCACAATACAAGGGTACCCCCTATATGTAATAAGTCACATAGAACCCCTAAAGGCACAAGGTAAGCCACTTAGGATATCATAACATAAGCATAGAACAATAAAGAGTAAAAATGCATTTCAAGTTCAAGATTTTCATAAAGGGAAGCGGAATTCTAGACTTGTCTAAATATAGCCATCTATTACAACACTTGAATCAAATAGATCAACATATCATAAGAGGATCATATCATAAATACCCTCAAAGCATACTTGTGCAATGCATGAACAAGATCCCATAATCCCACACACACTAAGTAAATCTTCTTAAGTATCTATAGTTCATAACTCATATTCTTGTTCACACTGTCATAGTGGGGAATAAGCCTTAACCAACATAGACCATGTGATCTTACCATGGAATCTCGTGTCTACCCCACACCGAAAAGGGGTTGTTCTACTTGCCTAAGGTAGACCCATACTCCTAGCTTAGGTAGATCCACTAGCTAAATAACCTATGAGGGCACATAGTTTATGGGATGAGAATATTGCTATTAGAAACCCGAACTCAACTAAGGTAGAAGGTTTCCATCTTATGATATATATACTTTGGGAACCCGGACTCAACTAAGGTAGAAGGAACCTATTTGGAAAGCCGAACTCGACTAAGGTAAGAACTTTCATTGTGAAGTCCAACTCAACTAGCATAAAATCTTCCATCTCATATTCATATCCACTCGATGCTAAGCATTAATTTCCATGTATTACATATTAAGTCTCGACATATGTTCACATTCATGAAAGAATGTCTTGAAACTCAATCCAACATAATTCATACTATAGCTCATAGATTCAATAGGTGAGAATTGCCTTTCAACCGTAGAATCATCATATTGTGAGAAAACCTTCACATCATATAATATTCATACATATGTGTGTCTATGAAGATAACCTTTCAACAAAAAAACAACTAGATCATAATCATAATCACTTTACTCTCAAAGTGTTCTTAGACAATATACATAAATCTTATAATCATGCATATTCTAGTACTTTTCCCTTCAAAGACCATAGATCATATTCCATCACCACATATAGAATTACTACATTATACATGGATGATAACAAAATTCAAATAGCTCAATTACTACAAGCATAATCTCATAATATCCTTCTTTCATCAATTCATCCACATCACAAGGCCATAAATTGGGAATATGGGGATTTCATGGATTCTTGGGGATATCAACAGGAAAATCATAATATATCATCAATTCAATCATAATATAAAGTAATTAAATCATTAGAATCGTTTTTGAAAGGAATCCATGACTTGGAATCAAACCCTACTTTTTGGGGAATTTCTATCTTTGAAATCAGGGTTTTAAAGGGACTCCATGGATGAATTCTTTCCATGGATGAAGATGTACCATACCTTAGCTATGAATCCCCACGAAATTGAGTAGAAAATGCTTTCTCTTTGAAACCCTAGGCTCCAACTTTCTTCTTCTTCTTCCTTGAGTTCAAGAGAGAATTTTTGGAGAGGACGAGTTCTTTTGGGATTTTAGAAATAATTATTTTGGTTACTTAGTTTAAGGGTATAAAAATCTTATATATTTGTTTAAAAACAGGCTAAAATGACATCACTTAATATTAATTAAAAATGGAAAACCCCAAAGTACCCCTAGACTTAACCGCCAAAAGGTAGTTTCCAGGCCCCATCCACGACCCTCACTAACGGACCGTGGTTGGACCCATGGCCCAAGCTGGTCAGTCCTGTGTTGGGGTCTGCAACTCCTGTTTTTGGCCCTAGACCCATGAGACCTAACCACGGGGCATGGACCACCGACGGGGCATGGGTCCTGTCGTAGGTTAAGGTCTTGGGTAGATTTTTGGGTAATTTGCTACAGTCCTCTTCAAGGACCCTTGGTTAGCCCTTGGAGGGTCGTACCATGATGTTCTAACACACAACCCTTCATTTTAAGTACGAGAAGTTATATGTACGACTCTAACCCTCACATCAAGCTCTAGTTTAGACTACTAGTTTCTGGGGTGTTACATACATTATTTCCCGCTTTGGGACATTCGTCCTTAAATGACATTTCTCGACACCTTTAAAAAATGAAGACACAATACTAGCAACCCATCATGCATACAACTCATCTTAATTCACACAACAAAGGAAGAAATTCATCTCCAAGCTAAAATCATGCTTAACATAATCTCAAGGAGCCCATATGAAATTCGTTCTCAAAAAGCATAGCTAACATGTTCATCAATTCACCTCATGGAGTCTGTAGGCAAGTCATACTTAATGAACCACACCATGAGGAAAATCAATTATCTACTCATTTTCTTTCAAAACACAAGTTTTCTTGAATATGCATAACATAATGAAATCATGGGAACATCTAAACATACATGACTTCAAAGAAGGAGTAAATCAAGAGGAGCCTCATTACCTCAAGAGAAAGTAGGAGGAAAAATATTTTTTAATATCGGGATTTAATATCGGCCTCAACCTCCCAAGTAGCACCCTTAATGAAGTGATTCTTCCATAAAACCTTCACAGAGGCAACTTTCTTGTTTGTCAACTTCTTAGCTTACTTGTCTAGAATTTTAGCCGGTACCTCTTCATAAGAGAGACTTTCATCAACCCTCAAGACTTCTTAGAGAACTATGAATGTCGGATCTCCAAGTCACTTCTTAAGCATAGAGACATGGAACACCGGGTACATCGTTGCCAAGTCATTTGGAAGATCAATTTCATAAGCAACCTTGCCAACACGTCTCATAATTTGATACCAACCTATGTATCGATGACTAAGTGTCATGGCACGAGCCTACACCCCGGACGTGACAAGGCGTACAAGACTCTAAAGAGCCTCATACAAGCCTCATATCATGTCATCACATAAGATAATAAAATTAGTACGGAATTTAAAACTCTTTTAATCCATATTATCAAAAACATCATTTAAAACAGCGGAAGTCTATTTGTCTCACATGGTCATCTAAAAACATCTTGAATCAAAGGTATGGTTACAACCCATACAATAGAAAGTCTCAAAAGTATCTAGTACAATGAAAGACATGAAACATCAATAAAGCACTTGTTCTCGGATCCATGAGGACATACCACAAGCTTTGGAAGAACTCAATCAAGCCCTTTGAACTAGAAGGAATCAACTCAATTTCCAAAACCTACACTTTTTAGATAAATGTAGAAATACGGGTTAGCACACAAAAATGTTTTAAGTATGATAGCCAAGCAAAAACCATGCTTAAAAAGGACATTTTGTTTGAAAACCATGTTATATGCCAATTTTGAGAAACATCATGAACTTTAGCATAAAAGGCATAAGATACAAACATAATCAGCATATAAGTCATTATATCACATTAGAACCTCCACCTTAATAAACCCTAAGATATACTTGTCCAATGTAAAAATAGCATCCCATACTACTCTACCAAGTAAGTACCACTTTGAGGCTAGCATAGATGAACTTACCATTCTTCATTACTCATCTTTAATCAATACTCATGCATAAGGAACACATACATTTCATAAGTCATGACAAGAAAAGTAACTCTTAATACAATCAAAGTAAAGCATGCATCATTTCATTAAGCATTTAATTCATCATTCTCATTAGTTTCATTAAAAGCACATTCATTCATTACACATTAATACATTGGAGAATCACACCATAGCCATCTCAAAGCCTACTCGTGCAATGCATTGATGGCATCCCATACTACCACCCACACTTCATAGAACCCCTCGAGAAACTATAACACATATCTCACATGATGGGAATAAGAATTAACCGAAATAGACCATGTGAGCTTAAGATGGAATCCGGTGTCTTGCCCCCTCACCAAAAATAAGATGTCTACTTGGCTAATGTAGGACGGGTAACATTTTAACTTTGGGGGATCCAATAGCTAATAACCTATGCGGGCACATAGTTATGGGATAAGAAAGATGTTCATTAAAACCCGGCTTAACATTGGGAGAGCTTCTATCTTACCATATCCACTCGGTACTTAGCCTCCATTCCCATAGAGTAGTTCATTACTTTAACATTATCACACATGAGAGGGTGTCATTGGCCTAACGACCCGAGGTACATTGATTTACACATGAAAGGGTGTCATAAGCCTACTGATTAAAGGTAGATTAATGAAGAAAGCTCATTGAATCCTCATGAAAGGGTGCTATAAGCCTACCGAATCAAGGTTCATCATTATCATTTATGATAGGCTGCCATTAGCCTACCGATCCAAAGTTCATTATTATCATGCATGGACAGGTACCATTAGCCTACCGATCCAAGACACATCATTAGAATAGTTCATAGACTCATCATGCAAGAACTACCACCATTAGGTCTACCAATTAAAGACAAAGCCTAGTGTAGCACCTCGGAAACTAGTTAGTCTAACTAGTGAGTTCTAGAGCCTTTCATAATAGTTTTTAAGTGTTGTATGAAGATTAAAAGTTGTAGAAATAATTGCCGTACATAGAATAGGGAATTAAAGGTTAGGGCATCGAGGTACGACCCCCCAAGGACCACCCAAGGGGTCCTTGATGGGGACCCCAAAATCAGTCCCCAATCTGCATTTTTTTCAGTGACCTACCATTTGCCATCTACGGCCATTAGGCTGATCTACACCCCGTAGGTGGGGGTCGTGGGTCAAGTCTTGAGTGGAATGCCTTTAATGGTTTGCATTAAGGATCCATTAAAGCAACAACACGAGCCGTAGGCCCACCCACGGTCCGTAGGTGGGTGATCTGTAGGTCATGCCAGATTTTTAGTTTTAGTTTTAAGTTGGGGGTTTTGGAATTGATTAGTTTATTAATTAGGGGTTAAGGTAGGTCGGTTTTTTAGTTAATTTACCACCTATATATGCTTAATAGTCCCCTTAACTAATTTTTTTAACTCATTCATTTACGACCGCAATATCCACTCAAATATTTCTCTCTTTAGAAATGTAGAAGAAGAAGAAGAAGAGAAGAGAAGAGGGCAGATTTTCTCCATTAATTCAAGATTTCCTTATGGATTTGAATCAAGGTATGTTTTTATTATTCATCTATGGGTTCTTCCCCCATAGATACCCCTTAGTTTTCCCCCAATAATAAAGTCAAAAACTAAATTTTCTAGGGTTTCCTTTTTGCATTGTGGGTAGAGTTTAGGTATGATTCCAAACTAGTGGATAATACCTAATTATGATTGTATTAGCATTTATTGATTAAATTAGGATGATTTCATATGATTTCTATGGTAAACCCTAGTCTAAATTAATGAATGTGATTTTTGTGGGTTTATGCCATTAAAAGTAAATTTGAAGTTTCAAAGGTAATTTTCCTAAATCAATGTCATGTATAGAAATTGATCAAATTTAGAATCATATACCTATAAATTGAACTAGACTTTATTGAATATGATTGATCTTGACTTGTAAAGATGAAATTAAACCTTTATGATAAATTATGATTAGAATCACCTAGTAATGAAAAATATGATTAGAATACCTTGAAATCTCGGTATAATGAAGTTCATAAGAAGTAAAGATTTGAGAATAGAGCATGTAGTCATGAATGTTGATCACTAGGGTTTTGAGAGTAAATCCAATGTGGTGAACTAGATGTGTTAAGACTTTGAGAGTAAATTCTAAAAGAGAATACAAGTCTAATAGGTAGAATTGTGGTGAAAGTCCTATACTCACCTAACATACCTTATGAATGGTTGACAGTTGAAAGTGATAGAGTCATTTGAACATTGATTGATTGTCAAGGACATCCTTCCATGAGAAATTAGTGTTAGGCAAGGCTTAACAAGTAAACCTTGGGGTTTCTACTTGGCTCCAACTGGATATTGACAATGATATGGAGTGTCACACAAGAAAGGGTCTGGGCTCCAAGTAGAAAAGAGAAATACACCTAGTTTATGTGAGGACTCTCAAAGTTAAAGAGGGAACTCTTACGTAGTAGAGTGTGGGTTTTCCCAAAGTTAGGTCTCATGAGATGGGATCCTTCACATAGTTGAGTCAAGGTTCCTAGTAGAAATCTCCATATCCAATGAACTAAGACATGCTTAAGAAGCATCTCATAGTGTTCAAATCATAATGAACTAAGACTTACTTAATGAAGTAACTCATAGTGGTAAAGAGTGTAAATGGGCTTAGACATGCTTAAGGTATTATCTCATAGGGTCCATGTGAAGAAGGAACTTAGACATAATTAAGAAAGTATCTCATAGTGTTCAAAGTATAAGTGAAGTTAGACATGCTTAGGTAAGTATCTCCTAGTATACATGCTAATAGTGAACTTAGACATACTTAAGGGAGTATCTCATAGGGTTCAACCTAATAAATGACTAATATGGGCTTAAGATATTAGTTAGTAGTGTTATAAAGTTAAAGAAATGAATTAGGTTCCAAACCAAGAAGTGTTAGTAAGAGGGCCTAAAAATGGTACTTAGAATCATAAGTATTATGGGATGCTATGATTGCCTTGCAGTATGGCTTAAGGTTACTAAAAAGAATGAGTTGAAATAGGATTGTGTCATAGTTGTCTTCCTTTCTATAGTTGATTAAAGGTGAGATATTCCCTTAGCTATGAGAGTTAAGCTAATAATGAGGCCAAGGGAGGGTGAATATGACTAGGATGACTTCAAGGTTACGATTAGTGTCAAAGGGTAGTATGGTATGACTTTCATTCATTGCACAAATGTGCTTTGAGGTTACTTAGAAGTATTATGCCTTTATGGTAGAGAAGCTTAAAGACTTATGGGATGCTATTCATGCTTTGCACTTTTATGTTTTTGAGGTTACTTGAGAATAGTGCTATTATGGTAATAGATGACTAAGAGTCAATTATGCTTATATGATGCTTGTGATGAAGAATTGGCTTATTATGATCATGATGTATCTCCTATGCTCATTAACTATGTCTTATGTTGATTTATGATTATATGATGCTTATGTTGGAGATTATGCTTATGAATATATTTTTATCTCTTATGCTTATGTCTTCTGTTGACTAACCATTTTGATATGCTCTTATGATGTTGTGCTAGCTTTCATACCTAGTACATTTGTACTAATGCATATTTCCTACATTCTAATCAAATGTAGGGTTTTAGAGATTGAGTTGCTTTGGAGCCTAGGTTTCTAAGCTGCAAGAAGAGTTGAAGAATTGGTGAGTCCTCATAGCTTCAAGGACAAACCCATGTTTCCTTTATGTCATTTCTTTTATTTAGACATTGTATGGGCTGGGTCCCAATGATTTTTACTCAAGAGTTATGTTAGATGGTTCGAGACAAAAGCTTAGTAAAGACTTCCACTTTTTTTTTGGTATGAAAATGACTTCGATTGTAAAAGTTTGAAATTGTCCCTACTTTTCTAGTATCTTATGTTATGATTAGGCTAAGGGCTTGTATGAGACCCCTTCGGGGTCATGTACACCATGTTACATCTAGAAGGTACCCTTGAGTGGTAACAAACTTTTTAATCAAAGCACAAGATTTAGAATGGTTCTAGGATTGTCTCAAATCACGTCTAGTAGAGTCTTGTTCATAAATGTGAAGCGCGCCACATTTATGAATAGGAGGCTATTGGATGCTTAGGAAACTTCATTTCTTCATTCTCCAAGTCGTGCCATAGAGTTTAACTTTATAAGTTCTGTCTCCTATTCCTTATCCAATAATTTTTATGATATGACTACTCGAAGGGATTATGCTACCAGGGGTGAGGGAGAAAGGTTGGTTGTGATGCAAATTATGGCTATGAATTGAGATATTTAAGATGATAGATTATGATGTTGTCTTTAGTATGAATGATGGTTCATTGTTGCCTTTATGTTATGAAAGATGTTTAGAGGAGGTTGTGTAGGATTACTCCCACGGGGAGATAGTGTGCATACCTAGAAAGGTTATTGTGAGGTTATGGTTAGTTGTTGGTAGAACCTGACTTAGTCATGACTAGTTTTGAAGTATGTTGATATATTGGTTGAATAGGGTGTTTAAGTAATGCCTAGATGGGTTGAGTGAATAGACTCCTCTAAGAAGTGTGGAAGTGCAATTCACTATGGTTTAGAATCATCTTGTGTGATGAATGTAAAAGTTGAAGTGATGACTTGCTCCGACCTTCGAATTGAAAGAAGTGATGCTTAAAAGAGTTTGTTTAAGTTTCCTCCCAAGGGGGAGATAATGTTCTTAGATAGCAAGATCGTTGAGTATCCTTGATGTTCATGATTTAGGTTTGCTCCCAAGGGGGAGATAATGTTCTTAGATAGCTAGGTCGTTGAGTATCATTGATGTTCGTGATTTAGGTTTGCTTTTTCACCTTGAGAGGTGTAGTGAGTATGATAAATTTAGTCTCAGTTTGTTAGGCTCATGTAATATCTTGAGTGGTGTTAGTAAGGATAATTGTGAGATATAGTTGCTTAATGAGAAACTCTATAAGTTAGAAGTACCGATAGAGGTCTTAGACCGGCAATATAAGAAATATAAGAACAAGGAAGTTGTTCCATGAAGTAGCATGGAGTCTCCTTTAGTGAGGGTTTTAGGTGGAGGTGCTACTTGGGAGGCTAAGGGCCAATGAGATGTCCCAATGTCCTCATCGTTTTCCTTCTACTCCTACTCAAGCTTGAGATGATAGGTTCCTCTTGATTTGCTTTTATATGAAGTCACGTGTGAATTGTATGTTTCCATGATCTTCTTATGTGATGCATGTTCATGAAAATTCTTAGGTCTTAATAGGCATAACTTATATGCATTGTTATCCTCATGTTGTAATGCATTGAGTAGAGTTGCATATAGACTTCATGAGGTGAGTATATTAGCATACCTTAGTTTTGGAGTTGAAATATGCCTCCTTGAATAAATGCTTTTTAAGTGTAAATTGCATTTACGCTCCATGAGTGTGTGTTGAGAATGTTTTAACTAGGAGATATTAGTTCCTCTTTGAAAATGAGTAGATATAGAGTTTCATGCATTTTGGGTTGGTGGAAGTAGTTCCTACTCCCTTGAGTTGCATTGAATGAGTATAGTTTGGAATCGAAGTTTCCTTGTTTGGTTGTGTACATTTAGATGTAGTGCATGCACGATGGGATATTATCTTAGAGTTTTAACTTTAATAATTGTTTAGAATAGTCATTCAAGAATGAACGATCCCAAGAGGGAGACATTGTAACACCCCAGAAACTAGTAAGTTGAACTAGTGATTTCTAGAGCCTTTCGTAAGAGTTTTTGAGTGTGGTATGAAGATTAAAAGTTGTACAAATGATTCCCGTACTTAGAATATGGGTTAAAAGGTGAGGGCGTCAAGGTACGACCCCCCAAGGACCACCCAAGGGGTTCTTGAGGGGGACCCCAAAATCAGTCCCCAATCTGCATTTATTTTTAGTGACCTACGATTGGCCACCTACGACAAGTATGTGGACCCACGCCCCATAGGTGGGGGTCATGGGTCAAGGCCTGAGTGGCCTTCCTTTCAAGAGTTGCAGTAAGGATCCATAAAGGCAACAACATGAGCCGTAGACCCACCCACGGTCCGTGGGTGGGTGATCCGTAGGTCATGCCAGATTTTTAGTTTTAGTTTTAAGTTGGGGTTTTGGGAATTGATTAGTTTACTAATTAGGATTTAAGGTAGGTCGGTTAGTTAGTTAATTTATCACCTATATAAGCTTAATAGGCCCCTAAACTAATTATTTTAACTCATTCATATAAGACCCCAATATCCTCTCAATTATTTATCTCTCTATAAGTGAAGAAGAAGAATAGAAGAAAAGAGGGCAGATTTTATCCATTGATTCGTGATTTATTTAGGGATTTGAAGCATGGTATGTTTAGCTTATTCTTCTATGGGTTCTTCCCCCATAGTTCCCCCTCAGTTTTCCTCTAATTGTGAAGTGAAAAACCCAATTAGCTAGGGTTTCCTTCTTGCATTATTGGTAGAGTTTAGGTATGATTCCAAAACTAGTGGATAGTACCTAATTATGATTGTATTAGCATTGATTGATGATATTACGATGATTTCATGTGATTTATATGGTAAACCCTAGTCTAAATTGATGAATGTGATGTTTGTGGGTTTATGCCATTAGAGGTGAATTTGAAGGTTCAAAGGTAATCTTCTTAAATAAATGTCATTTATAGAAATTGATCAAAGTTAGGATCATATAACTATGAATTGAACTAGACTTTATTGAATATAATTAATATTCACTTGCTAAGATGAAATTGAACCTTTATGATAAATTATGACTAGGATCACCTGGTAATGAAGAACATGATTACAATACCTTGAAATCTAGTTATAATGAAGTTAATAAATAGTAAAGATTTGAGAATAGGGCTTGTAGTTATGAATGTTAATCACTAGGGTTTTGAGAGTAAATCCAATGTGGTGAACTAGATGTGTTAAGGCTTTGACAGTAAAGTCTAAAAGAGAATAGAAGTCGAATAGGTAGAATTGTGGTGAAAGGCCTATACTCACCTAACCTACCTTATGAATGCTTGAAATTTGAAAGTGATAGAGTCAGTTTAACATGGATTGATTGTCTTGGACATCCTTCCATAAGACATGAGTGTTAGGCAAGGCTTAACAAGTAAACCTTGGGGTGTATGCTTGGCTCCAAGAGGATATTGAAAATGATATGGAGTGTCACACAAGAAAGGGTCCGGGCTCTAAGTACAAAGGAGAACCACACCTAGTTTATGTGAGGACTCTCAAAGTTGAAGGGGGAACTCTTACATAGTAGAGTGTGGGTTTTCCCAAAGTTATGTCTCGTGAGATGGGATCCTTCACATAGTTGAGTCACGGTTCCTAGTAGAAATCTCCATATCCAATGAACTAAGACATGCTTGAGAAGCATCTCATAGTGTTCAAAGCGTAATGAACTAAGACTTACTTAATGAAGTAACTCATAGTGGTCAAGAGTGTAAATGGACTTACACATGCTTAAGGTAGTATCTCATAGGGTCCATGTGAAGAAGGAACTTAGACATACTTAAGAAAGTATCTCATAGTGTTCAAGTGATAAGTGAAGTTAGACATGCTTAAATAAGTATCTCCTAGTATCCATGCTAATACTGAACTTAGACATACTTAAGGGAGTATATCATAGGGTTCAACCTAATAAAGGACTAAGATGTGCTTAAGAGAATACCTCATAGTGTTCTAAAGTTAAAGAGAGGAACTAGGTTCCAAACCAAGAAGTGTTAGTAACATGGCCTAAAAGTGATACTTAGCATGATTAGTATTACAGGATGCTACGATTGCCTTGCACAAGTATGACTTAGGGTTACTATAAAGAATGTGTTGAGATAGGATTGTGCCATAGTTTCCTTCCTTGCTATAGTTGACTAAAGGTGAGAGATTCCCTTAGTTATGAAAGTTAAGCTAATAATAAGGTCAAGGGAGGGTGAATATGACTAGGATGACTTCAAGGTTATTCTTAGTGTGAAGGGTAGTATGGGATGCCTTTCATGCATTGAACAAGTGTTCTTTGAGGTTACTTAGAAGTATGATGCCCTTATGGTAGAGAAGCTTAAAGACTTAGACTATGTATATATACTATGATTAAGATGACCAAAAATGGATACTTGACTTGGGTGATATTATGGGATGCTATTCATGATTTGCACTTGTATGTTTTTGAGGTTACTTGAGAATGGTGCTACTATGGTAATAGATGACTAAGAGTCAATTATGCTTATATGATGCTTATGATGAAGATTTGTCTTATTATGATTATGATGTATCCCCTATGCTCATTAACTATGTCGTATGTTTACCTAAGATTATATGATGCTTATGTTGGAAATTATGCTTATGAACATGTGGTTATCTCTTATTCTTATGTCTTATGTTGACTAACTATTTTGAGATGCTCTTATGATGTTGTGCTAGCTTTCATACTTGGTACATTTGTACTAAAGCATATTTCCTACATTATAATCAAATGTAGTGTTTCGGAGAGTGAGTTGCTTGATACGCTCAAATTACACCTCCCTAAAGAAGCGTAAGCGATCGTTATCAAGTAATGAACCCAACTTATAGGTTGGGGTCGATCCCACGAGGAAAAAATGGTTTAGACTTTACTTTAACCCACGATTATATCCAATTAGTCAAAGTATTTCCAAGAAAACAACAATTAATTAAAAGAGGGGGTTTTGTCAATCAATTATGAAAATTCAATAAGTAATCAGAATTTAGTAGTCAATGTTGGTTATTATCAAGCTGAGAAAGATAACTAGGGTATACGTGTTCCCCACAAGCTCATAACGCAGTAATCCTAGTA
>JAJOOS010028456.1:0-21408 GCA_029582725.1 Solanum chiquidenum | reverse complement strand
CAATTTGTCTCCAAATTATGTGCCCCTGCTTGTTATCAAGAATGTCCCAATATTGTTGACCTTTACTTCAACTTGGCTGCTGCTGAAGGTAAATCTAACTTTGCGATTCAGTGTAGATATATCACTCGTTAAAAAACATGATGCATATATACTTTTGTTGTCTAATAAATGATGCATATTACAAAACTATGCACAATTTGTTAGACTATGAAAATATATATGCATCATTTTTTTTTTATCGAGGTGTATATAACCGTTTTATTTTGATATTTTAAATTTATTTATGTGGTAAAAATGTGTAGGAGCATACTTGCCAGACCTATGCAACAAGAACAAGAAGTTGCAAAGTAGTGGTGCTGCTGAAGATGGTGTTGATGCTCCTGCTCCATCTCCTTCTTTTTTCTAAATTATTTTTGCACCTTATTATTAAAAAAAAATGAATAATTTCATTTTACAAGAAGATATTAATGTTTAATTCTTTGGTTTTGCTGATTTTTTTCCCTGTGACATTTTTATTTTTTGTACCAATTAATTTTTCAGTGAAAATTTAATAAAGATTCTCCTTCTTTTACATGAGATTTATTGTTTGATTATATATCTATGCTTGCTATAGTTTAAATGGAAGAAGTTTAACTGGTCTATATAAATCTCTCATCTCTTGTATATTATCTTTGAATATTTTTTATATTTTTATATATATAGAAAATTAATAAGGCTTATAGTTATACAACATGATCGTAATAAAGCATAACTTATTTTGTTTAGGAATTTTGGACTAGACATGTTTTATATATCAAATAAATAAATAAATCATATGCAAAATACCATGATAACTTCATAAATGAAGAAAATCTATGCAAAATATCGAAAATAATTTTATAGACATCAAAATAAGTAATGTTTTCATAGATTAGAAAAATTAGTGTAAAAGTTTACTTAACTGTGTAATAATATCATTTTAATAGAGATAATACGTTAGACACAAAAAACAATGTACAATTTTAATAATTAAGTTTAGGAAGTAATAAAATTTTCGATAGTTTAAGAGGGTAATATGACTTTCACATAAGTTAAAGTATGTAAATAATACGAAAAAATTAAGTTAAAAAAAATGACTCACAATTTAGATATCTAATCGACAATTTCATTATAATTCAGTCTTTTTTTAATTTTATTTTTTATGTTTTATCCCTTATTTTTATCACTTCTCACTAATTGAATTTATCACTTAAATAGTTGAGAAACAAGAATTGAAAGAAAATTTTCTGTGAACTTTGCAAAATAAAAAGAAAGAAAAATCATATTATCAAGATTTTAATGAGACAATGATATAACAATAATAATAATTATGCCTTATTATCAAATAAATTAAAATCGGTTATACGAATTATCGTTAGATTATATGTAAATTTAAGCTTAGCTAATAAAATACTATAATTAATGGGTGGAACGTAACTTACAATTTTTTGAGAGTATAACGTATTATGTTTTTGCACCATCTCCTTTAGTAATAATTTAAACCTAGTTTAGAGTGAAAATATTTTTAAATATTTTTGTTTATTATAGTGAGGTATTATTATATATGCATACTGTTATTTGATAGTAGATCATAAAAACAAAAATACATGTTCAAATATAACTTTAATTTAAAAATATTCGAATTTCAAATTTTCTACTCCAAAATTTATGATAAAACAAAAACTTTACTCATTTTTGTAGTACCACTATAATGCCGGGTATAACTTGACAAATAAAAATACGTGAAAGACTCTAAAAAGAATATCAAAATTGGATAAAATGGTCCACACGACCAAAAGTTTTATAATAGGCTACAATTTCAATACAAGATTCACCAATTAAAATAGCACAAAAACTTTAAAATGTCAATATTACCCCTTTAAACAATAAGCACACATACTAACGGAGTGTTGCTTCTTATTCGCTTTTATTAGATAGTAAAAAAAAAAGAAAAATACTCGAGATATCAAGCATTTTTCCATATTAATAAAAATAATTTGAGTAGCTTGATGTAAATAATAAAAATTAAAATTTTATTTTATCTGACTTGAGTTTAGATTAATCGAAGTAATAAAAAAATATATTTCCTTTTAGCTTTTCATCAGATATTGAGAGTCTAGATTGGAGCTCCGATTAAATTTGGATCTCGTATTGCATGATTGAAGTGGGGGTGACGCTCCCCAATATGATTTTCTCCATATCAAAACTCAAACATGAGATCGTTAAACAAGGATGAAACAATAAACTTTAGGAATGTGTTGTATATTTCAAACATAGTTCTTTTTGAAAAATACGGGAAAATATTTTTGAAGAGTTGGAGCAACGTAGGTTACGAGGGTAAAATTGGTAAAGCAAACAAATTTCGAAGCAAGGAGCTGTTTTTACTCTCTCTATATACCTACCTTCATCTATTTTGCAGTTGCACTTAGGCGGGTACCCAAAACTACACAAAATCAAAATTTTAAAACCCAAAAAAATGGAAAGCGATACACCGGAAGTTAAAGAAGTGAGCGTCGCCGTTGACGGTTTTCACGGCGGAGGAATTGGGGATGCCTCCATCGGCGGCGGCGGCGGTGGTGGTGGTGTTGATGGCGGTGATGAAGAGGAAGTGTTGATGCTAGAGGATGGAAGTGGAAGCAGTGACCAAGTGAGAAAGAAAATGGCAGACCGTGTTAAAGGACCATGGTCACCTGAAGAAGACGCTATACTTAGTCGTTTGGTAAGCAATTTTGGGGCGAGGAATTGGAGTTTGATCGCCCGTGGAATTCCCGGTAGATCGGGGAAATCGTGCCGGTTGCGGTGGTGTAATCAGCTTGACCCTGCCGTTAAACGCAAACCCTTTACCGGTAACTTTCGAAAACCATGTGTGTGTTTTTTGTGCGGCCATTTGGTGAAAAGGGGCTTTATGGAAATTCAGTTTCTACTTGTGATTTGATCCTGCATTGATGTTTACTTTTGAGTAAAGTTTGGATTTTGAATTTGGGGTTGATAAGATCTTGATAGTAAAGTATTGACCATTGTTGAATATCTGTTGAAAATATAGTTTCTACTTGTGATTTTGTAGTTTGTATTGTTTAGCTCAGGTAAAGTTTGGATTTTGAACTTGGTGTCAAGAAAATCTTGAGCAGTTAAGGTATTGACCAAAGTTGAATATTTTTGGTGAAATGTAGTTTCTACTTGTGAGTTTGAAGTGTATAATGATTAATGTCTGGATTTTCAACCAAAGCAGAAGGTATTTGATCATAGTTCTATATTTAGGTGAAATGTAGTTTCCGCTTGTGATATTGAAGTGTATTGATGTTTAGATCTATCAAAGTCTGGATTTTTAAACTGTCAAAAAATGATTTTGAATTTTCAACTTAAGGTCAATGGAATTCTGAACCGAAGCTATTGACCACACTTGAGAGTTCTGATGATCTTAAGGTTTGGGAAATTACGTAGTGATAGAGATTGGATCAGGGCTTGCTAAAGGGCACAGATGTACAAATGGATTGCATAGTAGTGTTGTGCCTTTGATGGCTCTTCTCAGCTCTTATTACGCTTGACAGCATTCCTTGTTGATACTCTTATTCTGTGCAAATTTCACAAATTCTAAGATTCTAATTTTAACTGAACAATTCAAATTTTAACTTTTGTGACTATGGTTTTCAGCAAACTAATTTATCAACAATCATTTTAATGTTTTCTACCTCCGTCCCAGACTCCCGGCAATGGGACGAAAGAAGTATTTTTGTTTCTTTTGACTCTTAACTATAAAGCATAATCTGTGAAACACCTGATTATTTTGCAGTTTAGAAGATTATGTTAACTAAAAGCTAATAATACCCACCAAGTACCAACCGAGATGCTGGTTATTGACCACTTCTCCTAGGCTAAGTTGGGTTGGGAAGTAAAAAGGGAGTGCACAGGCTGCTTTCCTATTTGTTTGAGAATTAAAGGAGGGGAAGCGAAAGTGTTGAGGTTGTATCTTCTCGACGGTGGGGACTTAGGCCCTTCCCCTTGATTAACAACTAAACCTCTTTGCATCTAAAAAGGATGGTACTATTGCTGATTTTCTCTCTACCTCTGGTTGGCAGCTAAAGATTCAGGAGCAATTTGAATGATTGAGGGATAGAAGAATTTTGTCAGTTGCTTAAACAATTGGGATCAATTTAAATTGATCTAGTAAGATGGATACCATGATTTGGCTGGCAAGTAAAGACAAGAAATTTTCAGTTAAGAATTTGGGGTACTTCTTCTAAAGCAGTTAGGTCAGTGGGAAACTTCTTGGTGTTGGAGGGTGATATGGAAGACAAAAGCTCCTGCTAAGTAGCATGTTTTTTTTTTTTGGGGGGGGGGGGGGGGTGCTTAACTCAAAATAACTTGCAGAGGAGAGGTTTTGACCTATGTAGTAGATGTTACTTGTGTCAAGAAGATCAGGAAACAGTTGAGTTCCTATTTCTACGTTACAGATTTTCTAGAGAAATAGCTTTATTCCTAGACATTTGTGGTATTACACAGGTGATGCCTCAGAAAGTGAAAGGTATACTGGACGGTTGGAAGCAGTAGGTGATACCAAAAGAGATAAAGCATATATGGAGAACTATTCCATTGTGCATCTTATGGACAATATGGCTGGAGAGGAACAAGGCTTGCTTTGACGGGCAGGGAACTCACTTTTCTAGAATTAAGAATAGCTTACAAACTCACTTTCTAGTGGCTCACTAGATAGTTTGAACCAGTAAATGGATTTATTGGACATGTTAGGAAGAAGAGTGTAGTAGGTTTCTTTCTATTTATTTTTTCTTGTACCATCTTGGTACCATTCAATAAAATCTATACCTTATCACCAAAAAATAAAATAAAGCATCTACTATACATGCAGTGAAATGTGTTTTTCTGCATACATATTTGAAGATTTGGTGGTGTGCCCAGTTTCAAAAAAAGATCTGGTGCTGTGCTACATCAAACTAGATATATTTCTTAGTTTCCAGCAGAGTCACCCATAGGTTCTGATATTAGGAAACAATTATTGCTATTCATCACGGGTATGTTGTTGTTGTTGTTGTTGTATGCTTATAGAAGTAGCTGTTGAATGAAACTAATAATTCTGCCACTCTTGACAGATGAAGAAGATCGGATTATCCTTCAGGCCCATGCTATTCATGGGAACAAATGGGCATCAATTGCAAGACTTTTGCCAGGTAGAACAGATAATGCCATTAAAAATCATTGGAATTCAACCTTGAGGCGCCGTTGTGCCGAACATGGTAAGTTAAGAAGCGACTCCAGCAACATCCTGGAGGATGTTAGTGCTGGAAAATCAAAAGCATCATCTGAGGAAACCCAATCATGTGGTGATGTGAATTCTTTGAAAGCAATTGAAGGAAAAGACGTTAGCTCTCAAGAAAACCAAGAAGCTAATCACTATGAGGATAGGAGTCAAGAAGAAGTTCAACGGAGTGATATAGCAAATGATCCTCGTACTCTCTTCCGTCCTGTGGCTCGGATAAGTGCTTTTAGCGTATATGGTTCTTTGAATGTCCCAGAATCCCAACTGCAAACTCCAAGGCTAATTCCTATCCAAGCACCTGATCTTGGGATAAGCAAATTGCTTGAAGGAGCTTTCACTGACAGATTAGTGCCTCACCAATGTGGTCATGGCTGTTGTGGCAATGCCAATCAAGAAATTAACGGAAGCTCACTATTGGGGCCTGAGTTTGTTGACTATGCTGAGCCTCCTTCCTTCTCAAGCCATGAGTTGGCTGCATTAGCCACAGAGATAAGTAACGTTGCTTGGTATAAAAGTGGGTTGGAAAACAGCAGCATTGAGGTTACCTTCAATCCAACAACCAGGGCAGCCTGTGGTACCTCTCATTTGCCAAGCAGACCATTCTAATCTTTCAAATTAGTAACTTGGAAATGATGATGGAAGCAGTGTCAACCTCAACTACCATGATATAAAAGATTTTGAGGCTGAGTTTATTTACCCAACTTATTTGGAATATACAGAGTACAGGATAAAGAGAAGGTGGATACCTGATTTAGTGTTCTAACTGGTTGAAAAGAGTGTAAATGCATTATTTTCCTAGGTCTTCATTCATTCATGATGAGGAATTTTAGAATTTTTCTTTATTTAGATGAGTCCAGTAAAATGGTAGTATGATCTGAAGCTTCATATGTTGTTTTTTTTGGTTTCCCATCCAGTGTCCGGGTTCGAGTCCCCTTGGGTACGGAGTCGCCTGATTCCTCCTTGCTCAGTTGGGATGATGCAAGGAAACAGAAAGATGGTAAATTCTTGTAATTCAGCAGTTCCTGGTAAAATTGTAACATGCCTTCTGCATGGTTTATTTTGTAGAGTGACTTTGAATGAACCTCAAATCATCATATTCATATATTATTCAATTCATATTCATATTTTGTAGACTGACGCTGAATAAGAAAGGCATATGTTGATCGAATTTATGTACAACTTTTACAAAATACTACTCTCCTTCAACAAAAGACCTAAATGCATTGGAAGAATCTGGTGTACTGGCTCATGTTTAACCATCAGAAAGATACAGTGGTACCATGAAAACAAAAGAAATCAGTGCTCTATTATTCTTTCTTTAAATCCCGAACGTTTGGTGTCTTTTTGACTCATATTTAGATATGTGAAAGTGATGGAAAACAGACATGTGCTGAGTACCATGCTAAGTTTTCAGTCTTTTCTGAATAAGTGATACATTATTTTTGACTTTGTGGACCATACTATATAGATGAAAATTAAAATAAAACAACAACATATAAATTTATAGCAATGTAGTAGTACTAGTTAAACAAGTAGGGCTTGAGTAAATGTTGGTAACAATTACATATAATTTTCTTGGTAGAGAGTGGGGCCCTATTTAACATGAATTCAAAATTAATCGAACTCTAATATAAATATCGAATATCGAGAATCAGAGGGAACCAAACAAGGGGAGAGGAGGAATGGGTTTGAACTTTTCCTACTTGTCACGCAAAGTGTCCCTTACACATACAAACAAACGTCACTGGACCCTCTGGTCCACTGCTACTCTCTTATTTCACTGTAAAGTTCTGTGCTAGCCGCTAGGGGTGGAGAAAGAGTGTTGGTTAGGGTCTCGAAGTAGATTTTATCATTAACTCATGAAGGTAGAAAAATTTATGTCCATATTATAATTCACTATCTACGTATCTTCTTATTTAAGGTCATGTTCTTGCGGCCTTTTGATAAGCTAAAGTTGTGTCTTGTCTTGTTTAATCACCTTTCTTTAGTACTTTTTCATTTATCTTTACTTTTCCTCATACCTACGACATTCAACCTCTTGCACCTCTTCATTGGAGATCTCCACTTCACATGTCCAAATCATCTTAGTCTCGCTTCTCTTATATTATCTACAACAAAGGCTACATTTTTGCTTGGATATATTCCTCATTTCTGATTATCTTATCGCTAGTAGTATGCCCACACATAATATACTCATTTTTGCAATATGCACCTTCTGAATATGAGATTGATTAGCACTTTGTTTCATCAACAATTAAAATCGATTAACCATCACTCAGTAGAACTTATTTTTAAGTTTAATTATATATGTGGTACCTTTTTGGAGATCTTTGGTACAAAGGTATATTGGAAAAACATACTTACTAATTTTTGTCTTAAATTTCTAAGGTGACACTTATTTTATGACACTCTGTTTTTGCTAAAGTTGCACTTATTTAGGATGGAGAAAATAGTAAATTTAGTTTAAATTTAATATTTATTTTAAAAATTATATATATATATATTAAATTTAAATTAAATATCTTTAAAAATTATAATTTATATTGAGTAAAATCATATCGAAGTCAAGAAGTATATGTATATATATATATATAGTATAATTTTACGATAAAGAATGTGCCCCTCAAGTATATGTAGCTCCGCCATTAGGAATAGAAAGAAAATATTATTTTTTATCAGTATGCATATATGGTTTAGTTACAATAGCATAAACCTCTTGTATTAGTTGGAAAATCAGTCAAAATGTCATATTTCTCTTCCTTCTTTAGACCAAACTTTGACGTAAATTTTGGTTTGGGAGTTATTTGATTTTAGAGGACTTTACAAGTCTAAAATAATTTATGAATGATTATAATTTATTTTATTAAATATAAAATAAAGATTTTAAAATTAACTTAATTTTAAATATAATTTTTTTCCCATGAAAACAGGCAAAAAAAATGTAAGAAAAATACTAATAAATTAACAGTTGTTTAGTTTTCTTCTATTCTATAGTAAAAATGACAAGCCAATAATACATGCTAAACGTAATAATAATAATAATAAATTATAGAATAGTACAAAAATATACGATCCATATAATACCGTATTGTCAGAATGAAGAACATGGAGATTGGTCTAAATTATTTATTTATCTATTTTAACCTTTTTTGTAAAGAATATGAAATCAAGGTTGCAAATAAGACAATACAACACCTGAAAAAGGTAAACTAAGATATATTCAATAAAAATGTAAAAAGGAAAGAAAGATGTACTCAAACTTGCTAATGAACTCTTTTGGATAAAATTATATAAATGTATAGGGGGACCCTTGATTTCATAATAATAATAATAATAATATATCTCATATAATTTTATAAATAGAGTTTCGAGAATGACACACAAATTTCATCTTTAATACAAGTAAAGATTCAAAAAACTCACAACTCAAGTAAAACATAACAAAAATATAAAAAATTTAAGTAAAGATGTCTACAACTTGTCTTTCAAATAATACATATTCGATCAGCTTATGCAACAAAATCTTCTATGATTATTAGATCGGTATATATAGTCAAGATCTAGAGTTAATCGATTTCAAAGTGAATTTGTTTGAATTTTTTCATATGCATCTATGATTTTTATCTTATATATAGTCAAATTTTGACTTGTTTGAAATTTACATGAGCGATATCGATATTGTATTCATATATATACACATGATTTAAGCAAATAATAATAATAACTATAAGTTGAATCTGCAAAATTTGATTTTAATTTCATTTTCTTGTTAGTAATGCTAATTAGTTGCTTTATTTTGAATTTATTTATGAATATAGCATGATTTGCTATTGACAACGAATTTGAATACCATTTCTATTTTTTATAACAAAACAATGCTACATTCAAATAAAATGCTATTTATTTTTTGTCTATATTGGTCTTTTCATAAAGATTTATAAGCCAAAATATTCTTAGTTATAACCTCATTTTGCAAGATTTAGCTTGAAGAAATTAAGAATTAAATTATTCGAACATAAGTTGTATAGTATCTAATATGCTCGGCATTAGTTTAAAGAACTTTTGTCTTATGAATTGAACTTATGCCTCTTATAACATAAGTATTGTGAAAATAAATAACATAATTTATTATGCCTTATAAGACTGTAATTTATCACAAGTCACGTACAACTAATATAAACTGAACTTTACGTAGCTTCGCCGATGTAATATATTGAATCTTTACTTACACGAACTATCTCTACAAGTAAAATATTTCATTACATTCACCAACTCCAAAGAGATAGGGAAAAAAATATTTGTTTAAAAAGTGGGAGGAACCACTACTCGAATGCCTATTATTATTATTATCTTACACTAAAAACGATCATAATTTACACCAACCACAATCATTTTCACCACGAACACAAAATATATTGAAACTAGAAAAAACTAAAAAAAAAAAAAATTGTAAAAAGAAACAAAGAATTCATCATAGATTTTTATTTCACTTTTTACATTTTCTGCCAAATAAAAAAAATGTAGAGATCTTGAATTGACAGTTCAGATCATTTGATGGAGGTACTGTTTGAAACTGCAAGATACTCCCATTGATTTAATTTTGACTTTTTATTTCGAGTTCTTAAAATAAAAACAAATAAAATATATCTTAATTTTATGCTCTTATACATATTCCGTGAAAAACTAGAATCAATGAGTTGTAAAAAGAAAAATAAACAAAGTAAGCACTTGTTACTTCTTCTATTTCATTTTATTTGTGATGCTTTGACTTGATATAAAATTTAAGAAAAATAAATAAATAAATTAAATTTTATAGTCTTAAATTAAAAGTATATAACAAGTATCAAAATGATATTTTATCTTGTAGTGTTAATTGAACAAACAAAATAAAATAAATAGACAATTATTGTATTCTATTTATGTAAGATTTCTTTCCTTTTTCATCTGATTTTAAAAGGTAATACTCTTATTTTTCTTTCAGTCATAAAAATTTCATGATTTGATTTAATTATTTCAATATAATTTAAAAAATATTTTTTTTAAAAAAAAAACAGAGATTACCTCACCAACCACAGTAGAATGATTATGATATCTTAAAGGTGGGCCATTTCTTCCTAAATACTGTCACACAGCTACTCTAACAGAACAATGAGCTCTCTCGCTTTTACATTCTTGTTTTTTTCCTCCTTAAGCCCTCTCATCACTTTCTATAAACACTTGAAACTATACATTTTTACTCTCTCTCTTCTTGCTTTTGCTTTTCTGCTAAATTTTAGAAAATGGGGTGTTAATGGTTTACCTAATCCATCACCTCACTAATAGACCAAGAAATGAGGTAATGGGGCCTTAAATCATGCAGCACTATAAAGGGTAACAAAAAAAATTGAATCTTGGGAGTTGTAATACTTCAAAGTTTTGATTTTTATGGTTTTAATGCTTTTCTTGGTTGTGGGGTTGTTGAGAATTGAAATCTTTCAAAGTTTTGATTTTTCTTGATTTTGGGGTTGTTGAAAATGGCAAGTGTAGATGTGTCTAATGTGGATTTAGAAGCTGGCGCCGGAGCCGGTGGACATAGTCGCCGGTGCTCCGGTAGTGGTAGTAGTGTCTGTTTCTCTGATGCTGATGAGGGTTCTTGTTATTCTCAGTTTTATTCAACTGCTGATGGGTCAAATTATGATGATTATAGTTTTGCTTGTGCTACTGAGTCTGAAATAGGGGAAGTTATGGAGGTGTCAAGGAGAGTTTCATCTGTGGCTGAGTCTGATAGATCAGTGGATTTGGAAAATGGAATTGGTGAAACAAAGTTGCATGTTGGGAACATTGAAAGAGATTGTAGGATTTGTCATCTGAGTTTGGTGAGTTCTGGTCCTGAATCTGGTTTTGCTATTGAATTAGGATGTTCTTGTAAAAATGATTTGGCTGTTGCACATAGGCATTGTGCTGAGGCATGGTTCAAAATCAAAGGAAATAAGTAAGTATAGCAAAGCCTTAGTTTATGTTTCAAATTTCTGACTTTTATTTTAGTTTGTGGTTTCTGAATTTTGATATATTAGATTTGTTTATGTGATCAATCTAGATGCTTAAGTGGTAATGTTACCATCTGCAAACAAATTGTTGTTTAGTTTTATTGTCTAATTGTGGTGTCCGGGCCAGCTTGTGCATACTTTGACTAATTCCATGGGATACGTGTCCCTACCAAGCAATAGTTACCAGATAACTCTGCTAAGCTGGCCCTCGACTAATTCCATGGGATGCTTGCAGCTGCCATCTCCCGCCAGGCCACCAAAACAAGTATCAGGTCCACCAAAGCTAGCACAGATGGGAAGAACTCACCTAGTGTTTTCTGTCTCCGCTGTGATTTGAACTAGGATCTCAATAATTAAGTGTATTTGCACTTGATAGTGGGTTGCAATGACAATGATTTGTTGAATCTTCTGTTGGAAGTGTTTGATTTCTTTATTCATATTGGCAGTACATGATCTGTCAGAATAACCCTTTTTTTTGTAGGGTAACGTAAAAGTTTG
The DNA here is from genome assembly GCA_029582725.1 of Solanum chiquidenum. Taxonomy (NCBI): domain Eukaryota; kingdom Viridiplantae; phylum Streptophyta; class Magnoliopsida; order Solanales; family Solanaceae; genus Solanum; species Solanum chiquidenum. Next base: position 9,594 of record JAJOOS010028456.1, on the reverse strand, counting down.
GTCTGTGATGTCTGTTCTCTTGGGAAAGAGATAACATGATGTATTTTATGGGGAAAAAAAGGAAAAGTCTTAATGGAATAAAATAAAATGAAAAGTGAGAGACTAAATCAATGGTAACTTGACAAGCATCATTAGGAATCTTAATGACTTTTTTGGAAAGAATTAGGATGTATTCTAATTACACCGACAATTCTTCATACTATGCCCTTAAATGTTCTTTAGTTTCTAAACTCTTCCTGATATTTGGTATGCACTTTTCTTTTATCAAAGTGATGATTTGACCTTAGTATTAAGTAATAGTAACCTTTATTTTTCCCCTCAATATGAAGTAATCTTTTGCTGGCCTCCACTCCGCATATTCTATTACTTAGATACTGTAGATCTTTACTTTGATCATCAATTCTGTGACAATGATCTCTGATGTGTGCACAGTCAAGATTCTAGTGTCATTTTCAGATAGAAACTTTCATCAATGAGTCTTTTGATCTTTTAAGAAGTTCATGACCAAGTAATTGAAAAGATCAAATGGAATTAAAAAGTACACAATCTTGTAAATGTGCTACATTGTTTTGGACATCTTGGATATATCATTGTGGTAAAGAAGATTGAAATTTAGTTGTTGGAATCTACAAAATTGAATTTTGATTTGTTAGACTTCCTCTAGAATCAAACATATGTTGTCTATAACAGAAAATAGTAAGGTGGTATTAACAGTTAGAATCTCTGTGTGTGCGCGCATGTGTGTGCACTTGATGGTGCAACCTCGCGGGTGGAGGTGGAGGATCGGAACAACTGAATTGTGCATAATGAACTGCTTGTTTGCTTTTCCCTTTAAAGATGCTTCTTTTGAAGATAAGGATGACGATCAAATTCTCCTATAGTCCTAGTTTAATGGCAAAGGAGGAAAGAATAAAGGATCTCACTATGTTCTGTTCTGTTTCTTTAGATGTTCGTCTTGAAACTGTTTTACGTTTGTGGGTATTATTCAACTGCGAAGCCTATGAACCAAATGTTCGCTATTCCAACTCACCAAGGTAGTAAAAGCAATCCCCAAAACCAAAGTGTAAAATTTGTCTTGCATTCAAATGGCCGTAACAGTTTAGTCACCTCATTCCATGGTTTTCTGTCACTGTTGTTTCATTATTTTCCCATCCATAAAGTTGATTAAGTACTGAGAGATTCGTGTTAGCGTGATTTTACCAAAATATGATGCTTTTTGAAGTGTCCTTAAGTGCATAGTCGTCATCCTTTATCAATATCTGCCTACACACTCACATGATGAGTATTCCCTCTTCTTGACTGGTATGCTTTACTTAGCAACTTCCTCCTTCCACTAAAATCTCTGGAGGTCTGTCCAATTCCACATGCCCGAACTATTTCCATCTCTTATGACCCGATTCTCACTGACTCATTGACATCATAAGGGTTTGTTTGTTATATTTTACTAGTTTTGTTCCTTGGTTATTTTGTGACCCTTTTTAACATTTGAAGTTGTTTTTCCAGGACTTGTGAAATATGCAATTCTCTTGCACGCAACGTCATTGGTCCAAATGATGTTGAATCAGCACAGCAAACAAATGAATCAAGCGCAGTGGCTACAAGTGCAGCATCTGCACCAGTATCAGCAGCTTCAGAAGCTCGAACTTGTTTGAATGGCCATCGGTTCTTGAATTTCCTCTTAGCTTGTATGGTATTCGCGTTTGTCATCTCTTGGCTCTTCCACTTCAACATTCCATCATAGGGTAGTGTTGGAAAGAGTTCACATGTGCCATGAAATTCGAAGGTAACACGTATTTACGACTAGCTTTGGGAATATATATACCTACAGAGCAATGTTTCATCTGTCTACTACATCTAGATTTAGAGATCAATTTGTAAGTTGTGTATGATCTATTTATAAACTAATATTGCCCTTTGATCTCATGAAAATGCCAGCAGTTGTTTTAGTTTGTTAAGTTACAGCTTTTGAAAATAGCTTAAATGCTGCAACAAGTGAGATTTGAACTCGCAACCACCTTAAGCTTGAACAACAACTCAATAATCTTGATCTTGGCCAAACAAGCTATTATTAATAACAATTATATATACCTATGATAACAATTTATTCTCGATAAATTGCACATTTATGATAAAATGATTATGTAAGAATATTCAAATAATGAACAATCGAAACACTTTGAAATAAGGCTTGGGAGACTTTAAATTCTCCTTTAGGTATTGATTGTTATCAAGAGTTAAATCCTTTCGTATTTGAGTCAGTTTCAGTTACACATATCTCTTGCTCTATCTTTTTCAAATAAACATTTTCATATGAGGTGCTTCAAATGTAGTCTTAAACAAATTGAGAGGTCGATATATTGCAATGTGTATAAATTTAAATTCATACTACACAATATTAAGATATCTAACAAGTAACATGTTGAAGACAACAAATAATTAAATTGATTGTCATCAAACTCTTTCGTCATAAAGAATTAAATCATTTTGTATTTGAGTCAGTTTCAGTTACACATATCTCTTGCTTTGTTTTTCGAGTAAACATTTTGATATGATGTGCTTCAAATAGTCTTAAACAAATTGAGAGGTCGATATATTGCAATGCGTATAATTTAAATTCATATTATACAATATTAAGATATCTAACATGTTGGGGACGACAAATAGTCATAAATATAATTACCTTCAATAGATATCATTGCAAAGACATGAATTACATATCATCATTGAAACAAAACAACAAATAACAAAATTGATATTTGTTGTTTTGTTTCAATGATGATGTGTAATTTATGTACTTTGCAATGATATCTATTGACAGGAATGATATGATCAATGCATTTGATATAAGAGAAAAGATTGCCAATGAAGAAATACGTTTATCAAACCAAATGAATAAGGCTAGAGATATGGATTGGTGGGAGTCCATAGACCGATTCAGTATAGATGATACAATGAGGTTTGAAGCTTGGTTAACTTCCGATGAGTTCATCGGAAGTTAACCAAGCTTTAAACCTCATTGTATCATCTATACTGAATCGGTCTATGGACTCCCACCAACCCTCATTTATTTGGTCTGACAAACGTATTTTTTTATTGACAATTTTTTCAATTATATCAAATTCCTTAGTCATATCATCATATTGGCTGACTTTGTTACGTGCTTCTACAACAACAAGTTGTTCACCTACACTTAATTTTGTTATAGAATTTATAAATGTTCGATGACTGCATTAATGGTCTGAGGAATAAAAGAATACGAACATGTCGATGAAGAAATAACAATTCCAAGATCGACATCACATTCTCTAACAAGTTCACTAGCTTTTTTGTATAAGCCAGAACTTCGTTTAGAGAATGAGGAGTATCGAGTATCTTCATTATCTATTTTCGCCAATGGAATTTTTTGGAGTCCTGTTGATTTCTTCTGCTCCATGCTAGAATATAATAAAATATTATTGATCAATTATTTTCAAAAATATGTGTAAAATGAATGAAATATCAGGAGTATTTATATACATAAATTTCAGCTTGATCATTAAATTACTAGCCAAATATCGCAATAAAAGCAATCTTTTCTTCATATTGAAAATTATAATAGGAAAATTATATTTAATTTTATATTCAAAATCTAATTTTATGGTAACATAAATAAATTTACAATGTAAGTTAAAATAGATAAGTTGTCCAATATACTTGATGAAAATTATCAGTTATGAGTAATTAATTATTGTGAATTGTCACTAGAGTTGTCAAAATGGACTGACCCAACCCAACCCAACTCAATCTAACGGGCTAGAAAGTTAAATGGGTTAGGAGTTAGGATGGATTGATCCTTTTAATTAAAGGGCCTATAAAATAACAGCTAAACCCAGCCCTAAGCGCGACATGAGTTTGGACGAGTCGACCCTGCAACCAAAAAATGAATAACATTGGTGTCTCAGAAAGAGTATCTAAGAGTATGAAACTTTGATGTCTGATGAACACGACACCATTACATACAAAAATTCATTTATGAATTGCTCACTTCAGTGAATACTTACAAAAATATATAATAGCCAACATAACAGTCAAGATACAACATCGTAAGATTCATTCAGGCAAAAAATATTACATGATCACTTTTTTTATAAACAAGACAACAAAGGGGAAATGAAAAATTAGACATAAAAATAAAAGTAGACTTGATTTTAGTGGGCTAATAGCCCTAAAATGTAAAAAATTTGCAAATGAGTTAGACTTGATTTTATAATTTTTAAATATTTATTGACAAACTCTTTACAAATAAAACACTACTGAAATATATATAATAAATATTTTTAACATTCATAGCCCACGGGTTGGACTCTAAGGCTGAGCCTACGAGGCTAGCTAGCCAAAAGAGGCTGGGCTAAAAAGCCTCATTCCTAAATGAGCCAAAAAAATTAGGCCCAACACCACTTAATTTAAGGGTTGAGTTGGGCAAACTTAACGAGCCAAGCCCATTTTGATAGCTCTAATTGTCACGCTTCGAGACTACTCCGTAAACGCAACACGATATTTAAAGCTATAGGTGAGCCCAAGCTAACTTCATGACATGACACTGATTAACATAAATCAATAGAGAATTTGGAATATAAACGCAAAAGCTAAATCTGAAATATGTGTGTAAATTTCATAATAATAAGATAGACTAGTATCTGAAAGAAATAACATTAGTGAAATCTATATCTAACTATCTGAAAGGCTTTACTAATATGAGTTGCTAGGACAAACCCCTAGCTAACTCCAATTATCTAAAAATTGAAAGAAAAGACTGGAAAAAAAAGATAAGGGTTGTCCTCAAACTGATGAGGACTCACTAATATTGTTGCTCACTGATCAAAAGTAATACTAACTGCGAACTGGATACTCAGCGTCAAAACCTATATTATCAAACAATATAGCAAAAAGTATGTTGTTAGTACTTTAAATGAACCAAGTATGTAAGATAATACATGACAAATATAACTTAATGTGATGAATCTATAAAACATGTTGATGCATGACCACATAAAATAAGTTTATACTGAAATGAAATACACAAGTACAAGATAATGCAATAACTGAAAGTCTGATTATGGGAGATACTAACATCGACATAAACTATGTGCGCTACTACATGAAGTTCAATGTGCTTTCCCATATCAAAAAGAGGGTGTCCAATACTTCCCAAGAAAAGGGACCTGAGCTGAGCTAATGTGGATTCACTAAGCTAAAATCTATAAAGACTAATTTTATGAAGACACGTAATTTTTGAATTTAGGAATTTATTATTAAAGGTCCACAGACGTCGACCAAAATCTTTCCTCCCTAAAGTCGCTCGATGCTAAGTATAACTCTCATGGAAACATGCATATAAACTAGAATCAGTGATAATCTAATCATACTGGAAAAAATTGAGTAACTTATAGATCTTAATAACTGAAAATAATTTGAGAGATACTTTATTTGAAAGCATTGAAATCATGATAATCTAATCATCTGAGGCATACATTTGAAACAACATAATTCTAAATCATGAAAACACTTGTATGCTATGGATTTATGAAAATATCATTAAAAACATGAAATTATAATTAAAGTCGTGCAATTGAATGTTAATCATGACGAAGAACTGAAATTTATCAAGATTCAATGAAGATCATAAAAATCCTAGGTTTGTAGAAATCATTAACTTAAAGATTGAGGATTTTTTTGGGGGATTTAATGAGTAAAGGAATATCCATTGATGAAATCTCACATATTTGGAGTAGAAACCCTAAATTAAATCTTGAAAAGAAGGCTAGGCTAAGATCCCTTGTTCTTGCCTTAAGAGAAAAGAATTGTTTTTGGGGAAGTTATGAGTGCAAGTGAGAGTTAGACTGATAAGAATCCCTTAATCTCATTTAGAATAGATCAAAACGACGTAGTATAGAAATTAAAAGAGTAGCAAAAGACTAAAACGACCCTCATTAAAAATTGTCAGAGGTCATCCACAAGAGCATCTACAGACTGTAATGCCTTATGCGAATTGTAGATCCCCACTCGTAGAAGACATGCTGAAATACTGAGTTTATGATCTTTCAAACTACGAATCCAAATCCCGACCCGTAGTTCATTAAATAATCCATATTGTCTAATCTTAAATGGAATATACTGAAATGCATAGTCTCGGAGGTTTGGCCTACAAAACCCTTTACTACGGACCGTAGTTTCAAATATGACTCTTATATAGGCTTTGTAAAAGTCAGTGATATTATTGAGCTCTGAAGTTTCAGGACTTTGGTTTGTGAGACCTTTCACGACTTAAATCATTTACGATCCGTAAAACATTTTCGTCTGATCAAGTTACTTTTTCAAGTTTTTAAAATTATTATACCACTCGTGTCTAAAACCCATAAACGGATTTACTAGCTATAAACTCAACTCGTAAATTCCAGACTTAAATTCTTGTTTCTGTAGTCTCACCTACGAAACTCATCTACGACTCGTGGTTTCATTTACGACCCATAGATAGTGTTTATAATTTATTTTTATTTTTTGCATATATGTACTTTCTGAACTGTACAACCTTTGGTCTAAACAAGGAACTTGTGGGGTGTCACAATATCTCTCCATTGAAAACATTCGTCCTCGAATGAAGTCTAACTAGGTTGAAAATAGTAAAGAAAGATCTGCAATCCAATACTGAAAGCTAAATACTGAAAATTAAAGAGTGACTGACTCCGAACTAAAACATGAAGATTAAGTTGATTTTATAAACATTTATGCATACTAAGACATGAAAATAAGAGAAAGACATAAATCTGAAAGGAAATACCACAAAGGCACTATTACCTCATATTAAAAGTAAATCAGAAGGGAAAAAATGGGGGTACTTAGTCATCTTATATGTTTCGACTTTCCAAGTAACACCCTCAATTAATTGGTTCCTCCAAAGAACTTTCACTGAATTGACTTATTTATTTCTCAACTTACGAACCTGACAGACAAGAATATGAACTGGACTTCTTTGTAAGAGAGACTTTTCTTCACATTGACACTCTCTAAAGACACAACTGAAGTCGGATCACCTATGCACTTCTTCAATAAGAGGTCATAAAACACTGAATGCAATGATGCTAAATCTGAAGACAATCCAACTCATAAGCCACATTATCAAAATGCCTCATAATTTGGTTATGACCTACATAACGGAAACTAAACTTTCATTTCTTTTCAAACTTAATCACCCCTTTTATAGGTGAAAGCTTCAGACAAACCTAAACACTTATTCCAGATTCAAGCTCTCTTCTCCTTACATCAACATAAATATTTTTTTCTACTTTGGATTGTCTTCAACCCATCTCTAATAGGTCAAACTTTCTCAATGGCCTCATGTACTAACTTGATCGGGCCATATCAAAGCTACTTTACTAACTTAAACCCAACCTATATGAGATCTACATCTCCTATTTGTGGGATTACCTAAATTACCGCCTTATTAATTAAGTTAAAAATCTAATTTGTATAAACAATAAATTTCTAGAGATATACAATAGCTATTGAAACTATAAGTACACTAAGTAATTAGACAAACTGTAGCTAGAGAGACTCATTATGTTTTCCTAAAGACAAGAAGAAGATTATTAAAAAATAAAAAAATTATTTTTGTATAAAAATAAAAATACACACACGAGACATACATGTTTGTACAAACACATCCAACCTGGGTGGTTGAAAGTGTCATGACGGTACATTTGACACCCTATAATTTATAGTATAAATTTACACGTGTATCCTTATTTTCGATAGCACTTAGTTTTATTTTTTACAAAATTAATACAGAATAATTAAATAATATGTAGAAAATTGCAACGAAAGATTTTTATTTTTTAAAACTCTTCAATACTAAGTATTTCCTCTATTTTAATTTATTTATCTTCCTTTTTTTTAGTTCATTTAAACAATAATGTCTCTTTCTTTGAAAAAAATCTTTAATTTCAAGTTTCTATCTCTTCATACCATATTAATATTCCACATTATAAAAAATAATTGTCTCAAACTACTTATCAATTTACAAAATCGAAATATTAACATATTAGTTTACATTTTTTCCCATTTTCATCTTACTATTAATTCTTTTTAAAAGTGTATTCAAGTTTCTAAAGTTCTCAAAATAAATTATTAAGGTGTAAATTAGTAAAACTATATTTCTTATTATAATTTATTACTTATTTAAAATCATAATACTATAAAATATTTTGATATATATATATATATATATTATATATAAAATCAAAGAAATAAATTGAAAGTGAAGAAATATTTATTATTACATTTTGAGCGACAAGTACACATTAGTTTAACCTCAGAACTCAAAACCCTCACATTTCTCTTTCTCTTCTTTGCGCCTCTCATTCTTGGATTCACTTTCTGGGGTTTTACCTAATTTCCATTCTTGAAAGGGTATGTAAAGTTCAAATCTTTTTTGGGTTTTCAGTTTATATATGTATGTATCTAATCTCTCTTTACTCTTACAGTTATAATGGCTGGTGTTCCTTCTGACCTTGAAAGAGAACAGGTTTTTTTTATTTAACGATATGCTATTTATTGCTTCTGTCTTATTGGGGGTTTGTTTTTGATCTATTAGTCTTCTTTTGAAACTAAAGTCTTGATTTTTATTTGGGTGAGAGCAGATATTCTCTATGGCAGAGAAAGAGATGGAGTATAGAGTGGAGATGTTTAACAAGTAGGTATCTTTTAACTTTCTTGAATGTTTGGAAGTATACTCATTTGCTTGATTTTGCTGAAACTAGCTAATTGTGTAAAGGATGATTAGTCCATGTGTGGTATTGGTACATTGATATAAGTAATAACAACCACATACTTGGTGTAATCTCATAAGTTGGGTCTAGTAAGGTTGGTGTGTATGCAGCTTTACCCAACCTTGAGAAGGTAGAGAGGTTGTTTTCGATAGACCTTAGTTCAAGTAAAACATATAAAAAATCAAGTATGTAAAACAAATACTGTTGTGAAGTAGTGAAGAATCCATGCTTAAAACAATGAGAAGGCAATGGTAGGAACAACAAATAATATGATAACCTAAGCCAAACGAGATAATAAAATCAAAGAAAAAGATAGGAGAGTAATAAAAAAATACTAATAAGGAAACTGGAAACTAGACAATGCTCGATTAGCTACTAACCTTCTATCATAGTACTCTACCTCCAAATCTTCCCATCTAGGGCCGAGTCCTCAGTAAGTTGTAGGTGTGTCATGTCTTGTCTAATCCAGTGTTTTGGGAAGCGAGAAGCGGAAAAAAGCGACGAGGGCTCGCTTCACAGAAGCGAGAAGCGAGAAGCGAAGCGCGCGCTTTTTTTAAGTAAAGCGATATTTAGTATAAAAATAAAAAAATATTAAATAACTGAATAGAGGTAATATATTCTTAGATTAAAAGTAAATAGATAGTCAATAATACTCATAAGTCATAACATATAAAGCAAAAAATCAAAAACATAATTAAATCACAAAAGAATCAAACTCCTATTCTTCAACAAGATCCTCAAACTCTTCAAGTGCCATAACCAAGGGTTCTACTTGGTCATCATCTTCTTC
>JAJOOS010028448.1:0-23779 GCA_029582725.1 Solanum chiquidenum | reverse complement strand
GAGCAAAGGCGAACCACTTACTCCGTACGATCCAGAGTTGAATCGAACATTGAGAAAAATGAATGATCAAGGACTTCCAGTTAATCCTATCGGAGTCAATCTCGGTGATGCAGTTGATTTACAACAGCCAAGAGTAGCGGCTCAACGACAAAGCCTAAAAGGTTGCCCTTCCTCCAAAATATCAAGTGCACAACAATTTCAATGTGTGCGACCTATCACCTTTCCCAACTGTTGATGATGATAATCTGTCGAATTTGCGGACAAATTCTTTTCAAGAAGGAGAGAATGGTGCAATCCGGATTACATCGAGGCCATTTACTAGAAGCCAAGTTCAATACCTTCAAAGGATTCAAGTGTTATTTATGAAGATGGAGGTGCTCGAGATGGTATTGATGACAAGAAAGGGCTTCCACACCTTGAAGATTGAACGGAAAGGTACTTTTGGCGAGCAGGACCCACTTGGCGCATCGCCCAAGGGCATAGGCGATGGCCCCAACTCTCCTAATGTTACAGAACGTGGTTAGGCTAAAGACCACGCAAAGAAACTCGCCGACCAGGTCGGTGCATCGCCCAAGTCATTAGGCAAGCCCGACTTGGCTCGCCCTTTGGCACTTCGGGTCACTTTTGGGCCCTTTTATACTAAAACTATAATTAGCTAGTTTGGGTTTATTTTAGACTTAGATTATTTTGAATGTTGAAAACTGAAATTTCATGTTTGAGTGTTGAGAGCTTGGTTAAGCTTTTGTTAGAAACGTTGGTTACTCGGGATATCGATTCCCTTTAGGTCATCGTAAGAGTTAGGTGCTTATTGTAGGATTAACGGACCGAGGTCATTAGGTTTAATATACCATTTGGTTTCTTTTTGTTTCCTCTTTTTGTGTCTATCTATCTATCTTTAATTTTTGTCTTTGATTTCCGCATTTTAGTGTGATTCCCTTATAGGAATTACATCATTAAATCCACTCGAATCTCCTCCAAAGCAGGTTGAATTTGAGGGCACATTTGAGGTGATTCCAGTGCGATTCTCGAAGCGTTCACTTCTTCATATTTTTCAATTAGGGTGGTAGAATCTTTTGAGCTTTTGACTGTAGGTAGATCGGTTGTAGGAAAATCGATTCCTTTGTCAGCATTTGCACGAATCAAAGAATTTGCTCGTAGGATTAATTTCGCGTGCCTAATTTAACTCTCTCTTTGGAATCGCGACTTGGAACGCTTCATTCTTTGCAAATTCAAGGAGTTGTAGGTGGAGTTAGATGATGATTCTTGTTGTGTTTTGTTGTTCTCTTCAAAGTGACCCTTTTGGTTTTGGTCCGGTGGACAATCTCTACCGGCAGTCTAGCATCCATTCTATTAGACAGGCAATGTTATCGTTAGACTGTTGGAAATTAGTCGTTAGGCTTTCTTACCAGTAGCCGTTAGGTTTCCTTTAGAGAAAATTCTTAGAAAGAAGTCTTAGAGAGAGAAAAAATTGAGAAAATGAGGAATGGATCATAAATGCATGTTGATTAGATTAAATTGGGGGTATGTACCTGGTTATTCTTATTTCTCTTCTTAGATACCATGTTTTAGAATTGATCGCATTGTTTTGGGTTTAGTACTATGCTAGTTGGATTTTAATTATGTGGTTGCTTGTTGTTGTGTATTAATTGATATTTTTGTATTGAGCATGTTCGACCTTAGCTTAGGGTTAAACTAGTATTGCATTAGACATGCGATCCTTATAACCTTGTTTTGTCTCCGATGTCATTTCAGATGACTAGATCCCTGTAGACTTATATAGTACACTTGATTCTGGTAGCATGAGTCTCAGTTAAGGTGATCTCACAATTTTTTCGATCTTCTATTCTTTACCCTTATTTTGGAGGTTGCGATGGTTATTTGAGATTCTATTCTTTCGCGTTTACACGGGATTGGATTGTTCCAGTCTTGCAACCTTCTGTTGATTCTTGTGGGTGGACGTCATTCCACGGTGACTTGGTAATGATATATGAGATCAAGTTCGAAGATGACATGCCCCCCATGTCACTCTTACTAGATGGGCAGCTGACACCCTTTGAGTGGACTAAATGGTTGGGAGGCCATGATATATGAGATCCACTTTGGAGTCGAAATGCCTTTGGGTCACTCTTGCTAGCTGAGTTGAGAGTGGATTGGATAGTTGGGCGGCCTAGATTGATTTTCACCCTTGCTAGCTGGGCTTGGAGTTGACTTGAGTTTATGGTTACTTCGGGTGGGAGCCCATCTTTCGCTTTGTGGCTCTTTGCCTTAATGAGCGTACCCTCTGGGATTATGGGGGTCCAATAAGGTTTAGTTAGCTATACTTATTTACTTTTGTATGCTCGTGTGCTTACTTCATATCTGTTTTAACCTCTGTTTGTGTCTATATTCTATCTTTTCTTATTACATTTACCCTTCTTATTGTTAGAACAAAAATACTCAAGAAACTGACTTGAAGAATAAAAATAGAGTGACCTTATGAAATTTCTGCTATGTATTAATTTGCAGAAGATCTTAATTATACAAGAAAAAACCTAACCATTTCCTATCTAGTAGCCACTTACAAAGTGGATGTTAAAATTAAATATGAACATGTGCCACTAACAGCCATGAAATGGGCCACTCACAGCCATAAATAAGGCCACTAACTTCAGAAAGTTGAGCAACTAAAGTTGACTAAGTCTAGCTAGAAAATAGGAAGCACTAAACTGAAATAAGTAGAAAACAGTAAAAATAATAAGCTGGAAAAAATGCCAATTGTCTAACAATCCTCCTTGGCATTTTTGTGGCAAACACCAATTCTTTGCCTCAGATATTCAAACCTTTCCTTTGGCAATAACTTAGTGAAAATGTCAGCTAGCTGGTTCTCAAATGAACAATGAACAAGCAACATTTCATTAGATTGTTGGACTTCTCTAATAAAATGAAAGTTGATCTTGATATGCTCAGTTCGACCATGAAATACTAGATTTGTTGAGATTGAAATTGCTGAACTGTTGTCACACATGATCTTGGTAGCTTCTGTTTGTTCATTGCCCAAGTCCTTCAACATCTTCCTTAGCCAGATAGCTTGATTCACAACAGATGCATCAGCTATGTACTCAGCTTCTGTTGTTGATTGAGCTGTAGTTTCTTGTTTCCTAGAGCTCCAACTAAAACAACTTGTCCCCAAACAGAACATATATCCAGAGGTGCTTCTAGAATCATCAACTCCGCCAGCCCAATCACTATCAGAGTACCCGACCAGGTTCATAGTTACTTCGGCAGATGTTGGGAAAAAAGTTCCAAACTTGTTGGTTCCTTTAATATACCTTAAAACTCATTTAGCCATTGTGAAGTGTGTGTCTCTAGGAGAATGTATGAACCTAGAGAGCACACTTACAACAAATAGAATATCAGGACTACTTGCGGTTAAATATAGAAGACTGCCAATTAAGCTTCTACACATACTATCATCCACTTTTTTGGAATCCTCATCCTTGCCAAGATTTACACCAGTAGAGATTGGAGTACTCACAAGTTTGCAATCTCGCATTTTGAACCTGTTTAGAATATCCAAAATGTATTTCTGCTGGCATATGAAAATTCAATCACTGGACTGCAACATTTCCTTGCCAAGGAAGTACTTCATGACTCCAAGATTAGTCATTTCAAAGATTTTTTCCATTTCATCCTTGAACCTTTGGATTAGTTCAATTTTGCTTCCTGTCACAAGCATGTCATCCACATAAATTGAGACAATTAAGGACTCACCTGCAGTGACTTTCACATACAAAGTAGCTTCACTTTGATTTCTACTAAAGCCAAGTTGTATGAGATGATTGTCCATCCTCTCATACCATGCCCTTGGGGCTTGTTTTAGGCCATACAAGGCCTTCGTTAAGAGATAAACTTGATCCTATTTTCTAGGAATTGAGAAACCATCAGGTTGCTCTACATAAATCTCTTCAGCAAGCAAACAATTCAAAAAAGCCGACTTGACATCAATTGATGAATCTACCGGAACTATGAGATGCAAATGCAAGAATAAGCTTGATTGTGTCATTCCTTGCTACCGGATCAAATGTTTCCTGGAAATCCAGACCATATTGTTGTGTGTATCCCTTCACCACTAATCTAGCCTTATGTTTACAAATTGTTCCATCAGGATTGAGTTTTGTCTTGAAAATCCATTTTACACCAATCACTTTACGATCTCTAGGTCTGTCAACAAGCTGCTAGGTCGTTCTTCTTTATCATCTCTAGTTATTCTTGCATTGCTCTCCTCCATGCCTGAGAGTCTTGTGCTTCATCATAGCTTGTTGGTTCAGAGGTAACCAAGTTGCACCGCTGATAGACATCTTTTAAGGTTCGAGTTCCCTCACTGGTACATCATCTACTAGTTCATCTTCTAAAATTTGAGGATGCTCTTTTAAAAATAAATCAGAATAAGAGGTCTTCTAATTTTTCCAATCCCAACTAGCTGCTTCATCAAACTTCATTTCTCGGCTGAGAATTAGTTTTTCTGATTTCAAACAGAAAATCCTTTGGATGAACTATAGCACATAAATATGCCCTTATGAGCCTTGTTGTCCAGTTTATTCCTCTTTGTTTTAGGAACTCGATAATAACATATACACCCAAAAATTCTGAGATGGTGTACTGATGGTTTATTCCCACACCAAGCGTCATATGGAGTCATGTCCTGCAAGGCCTTAGTAGGCAATATGTTCAGCAAATATACAAAGGTATTGATTGCCTCCGCCCAAAACTGATTTGGGATCTTTCTTTCGAGCAAAAGACATCTGGCCATCTCCATTACTGTCATGTTCTTCCTTTCAGACACGCCATTTTGTTATGGAGTGTATGGTAATGTCAATTGGCGTTCAATACCTGTGTTACTACAAAACTCCACAAACTGAGAAGAAGTATATTCTCCTCCATTCTCAGACCTTAAAACTTTAATACTAAGATTACATTGATTTTCTACTAAAGCTTTAAATTGTTTAAAAACATCAAAGACTTCACTCTTCAGTCTAATGAAATAAACCCAACACTTTCTGGTGTAGTCATCAATAAATAGGAGAAAGTATTTGTTACCACACAATGAATTTGTTTTCATTTGGCCGCAAACATCCGTATGAATGAGTTGAAGTTTCTAGTTAGCTCTCCATACTTGATTTGCTTGAAATGGCAATTTTGTTTCTTTTCCCTGTTGGCAAGTTTCACAAACTTGAGCATTAGAAAGAAATTCAGGCATATTTCCACTAGCTCCTTCTTTTTCATCTCTGCGATGCATCTTAAATTGAAGTGACCAAATCTTTTGTGCCATAGGTTTGTACATGTTTTTGAAGTAATAGTGTAAGCCTCCTCAGTTATTTTCTCCCAATCAACTGAAAACATTTTGTTTCTCGTCTTGACATAAAATAATTCTACTCCAAAAAGGTCAGAAACAACACATTCACGATTCTTAAAATGTAGAGAATAACTATTTTCAAGCATTTTCCCAACACTCAACAAATTTTGAGTCATATCAGGTGTGTACAAAACATCAGGAATAGTTTTGATACCTGATATTGTTGAGATAGACATTGTACCTCTGCCTTTGACATCTACTGCCTCACCGTTTCTCACTTTTATTTTAGATTTGTAAGTATCATTGAGGAATTTGAACATTTCAGCATCATTGCACAAGTGATGTGTGCAACCACTATCAAGAAGCCATGAATCAGAGGATTCATTGATTGAAAAGTATGAAACTGCAAAGAGTTTCTCCTTATGTGCATCTGCAGCTTCTTCTACTTCTGCTTGCAAAGCACCAGAGGCCTTTTCTCTTAATTTGCAGAAGTTGGATATGTTCACCGTCTGCTTACAGTTGCCACATATAGCATCGACTCTCCACCAACAGTACTTCTCCAGATGTGTAGTTTTTTTACAATGTTTGCACGGAGGGAACTTCTGCTTCACATCTCCACTATTTTTTCCTTCATCATGCTTGCCCTTATTCTTTTGGTTGACCTGTTGCTTTCCCTTACCAAATATTTTTTTTTGTATAAAGAAAGCTCCTTCAGTGAACTTGTCCCATCTCATAGTCCTCATTTGCTCTTGTGCTTGAAGAGCACTCATTAGTTCACCTAATGAAAGTTTGCCCAGGTCCTTGGATTCTTCAAGAGAGGAAATATTAGATTCAAACCTCTCAGGAAGAGTCACAAGAACTTTCTCCACAATTCGTTTGCCTGTAAATTCTTCTCCAAGAAGTCTAATGTTATTAACAATTAAGGAGATTTGATCAGCATACATACTGATTGTTTCATCCTCCTGCATATTCAAGAACTTGAACTCTCTTTTCATGTTCAACACTTGCATTTGACGTGTTCTATCACTGCCTTGATATTCTTCTTTCAACCTATCCCAAGCCTCTTTTGCGATTTTACAAGCCATGATTTTGTAAAACACAGAATCTGCCACAGCATTCTGCATAAGCCACTTGGCTTTAGATTTCTTTGCCTTCTCTTCGTTGTTGTATTTGATTTGAGCCAAGGTAGGATTTACTGGTAGAGCAAGTGGTTTATCTTCCGTCACAGTTTCCCAAAGTTCATAGGATTCTAGAAAAGCTTGCATCTTCACAGACCAGATTTGGTAATTTTCACCGGTGAAAGTGAATGGTGGATTTAAAGGTAGGTTGTTGGATGCCATTTGTGTTGTACGTTAAAACTTGTTGGTCCTGTAAGATCAATTAGAGGCTCTGATGCCACTGTTAGAACAAAAATGCTCAAGAAACTGACTTGAAGAATAAAAATAGAGTGAACTTATGAAATTTCAGCTATTTATTAATTTGCAGAAGATCTGAATTTATACAAGAAAAAACCTAACCATTTCCTATCTAGTTGCCACTTACAAAGTGGATGTTAAAATTAAATAAGAACATGTACCACTAACAGCCATGAAAGGGGCCACTAACAGCCATAAAGAAGGCCACTAACTTCAGAAAGTTGAGCAACTAAAGTTGACTAAGTCAAGCTGGAAAATAGGAAGCACTAAACTGAAATAAGTAAAAAATAATAAAAATAATAAGCTGGAAAAAATGTCAATTGTCTAACACTTACTTAGTCGGCCTATGATGCCTATTAGGTGCCTTTGTTTTGGTACGCATACTACATTTTGCATTTTTTTTATGATGCAAGTTTTAGTACCAGGTACCGGCGGTGATTGTTTGTTCCATCTTCAACAATTTTTGAGATCGGAGACATGGGTGAGCACTTGGCGTCTTGGATCAGCCTGTCTTCTTCTATATATATGTTTACATAATATTTTGCCTGATGAAACGGCTTGTTGTGGTCCACTTTTGGAACTTGCATTTTCTTATTAGACAGCTCTGTACTCATGAATTCCATGTTCTGGGAGGGATTCTCTTGTATTAGATATTTGCATGCTTTCCTTTCTATTTTATTTTATTGTCTAGTGCTAATTTTGTTAGTTCCACCCTTATACTCATTACTTGTCATTCTGAGTACGGGTTGACTTACCTACCGGTGGGTTATAGTAAGTTGCATCATGAGTTGAAGAATCGGATCGTGATATCCATTTAGCATAAGAAGGAAACATTTTACCCATGACGATTCTCACTTAACCTAATAAAATTAGTTTTTTAAATTCAAAACTATTATCAAATCGAAGATTAAAAGATCTTTGTATTGGTTTTTAGTTAAACTTATTACTCCTTTTCCTTTGTGTTAAAAAATATTAAATGAGTGTTCTAAAAAATCTTAAATATTTGTGGGAAAATCATTTTTTATATGTAATTTTTTTATTTATTTAAATATCTATTTGGCCATGGAATTTGTTCATATTTCAAAATCTATTCTTCAAATATTTTCAAAGTTCCAACTAATTTTTACAACTTCCACTCATAGAATTTCCTTTTTTTCTCAAGTTAAATACATTTCCATAAAAAGCATTAAAAATCACAATTTTGAATTCAAAATTTATAGTCAATTCATAGCTTAAAAACCACTATATTGAATTTTAGCTAAACGTATTATTCATTTTCACCTTGAGGTAAACAAAATTTATTACATTACAGTTAAAAATCATATTATATATACTTGTGAAAATATCTTTTTCCTATAATCACAATCCCTAAATCCATTCTGTCACAACAACAACAACAAGAAACTTTTTTTCTTGGTAGAAGAAGAAGAAGAAAAAGATATAATTTTAGCGATTGTAGATGAATCAAAGAGGTTAATTATTTGTGTTAGTATCTTAATTAATTGACAATGTAAATTTTTAATTTTTTCAATCATGTTCGTGAAGAATCGATTTCTAAGTTGTTAGTCCGTTTTAGTTTTAATATAACACATGGATATTTATTTTCTTGCTATTTTTTTTAATTATGTTAGTCGTTACTAGTTAATAATCACACTTAGGTATTTACTTTGTTGCTATTTTTTAATTATTTTTTTGTTATAATTGTTAGTTTGAAATAACACTTACTTGGGTATCTACTTTGTTGCTCTTTTTAATTATCTATTTGTTCTTTGCTTGCTTGATGTTTCATTAGAAAAAGGAGTAGAAAGTGCAGGTTCAATTTCAATGAATATAGATGATCGAAAAGGTTAGTACTTTGTGTTATTAACTCTCCAATGTAAATGATAAAAAAGGTAAGTACTTTGGGTATCTAGTTTTTGCTTTTGCTATTTTTTATTGTAAGTATATATTGTTGTTTTGTTTTGCTTATATAACTTTGTTTATCCTGCCAAAACTATAAGTTTAATTTGTAAGAGGAAAAAAAATTATTAATCCTTTTTCCTACTATCTTAACCAAATATCATATGTGCAGCATCATTAAATGTGCTATAAAAATGGGAGAAGAAACTCACACTAGTAATGCTCAGGTTTCGTAGACTATTTCTCCCTGTTTCCAAAAGGAAACCTAAGTATGAGCATTGTTATTAAGCTAGTATTTTTCCCTTTAATTTTTATTTAATATCTCGCAAGTTTAGTGTGAAGAATTACAAAATAAAAACATAAAGGGAACAAATGTGTTACCTTTGTAATCATGATTTTATAAGGGCGACTTCCGAATAAACTTGTACATTCTGACTAATTCTATGAGATACATTAATGTAAATCATGATAGGAATGACACATTAACTTAGAAACAACATAGTAAAAGATAGAATAAACACACAAGTAAAGAAATCAATTGACAATAATAACTATAAAAATCTAAAACCTTCAATTAAAGAACCAAAACAAGCATCAATTCTATAAAGATACCCATAAGAGGATTGTCCCATCAATATTGCCTAGCAACAGTGTCTTTAGCCCTCAACACAATAATCTCTCTTATCAAAAAACTAAGATTTAGCCTTCTTAGGCATAAAGACTTGTGTTCAATAACAGAGCCAGAAATCTAGCAATGATTCAAATTTTACAATTTAAGTTTCTTTTTTTATAAGTAGGTGCACCAAAAACTTTAAAATCAAACCATATATAATATATAGCTTTCACACATGGAAGTTTGTTCCCAAAGTATATCTAAACATTAAATGTTGTAATGTACTTTTAGGTTTTCACTGAAAATTTAATTGAATACACAAAATCACTCAAAAGAATTCAGAAAAGACAAAAGGTTAGAGACTAACTAACTTGTGATATAACCAAGCATGAAGTACACTCTTGAAGATCAAATCCTCACATGAAGCACAAGTTACTTGGCTCTTCCAACGACCATCAAAAAAGGATTTCCTAAAAGTACAATGTGTGCACCCAAGTGTGTTACCTAGTGGTCAATGAAATGGATTTAGAACCTAAGATCTTAGGTTCAGAACTAAGTGATTTCTTTCTATCTATTCTAGCCAAGTTGGGACAAAGTTGTTAGGTACCTATTGCTGGTGGGAGGTGATAAATATCTTGTGGAATTAGTCAAAGTGTGTGCAAGTTGGTCCGAACACAATCATGAATATATAAAAAAAGGTTTCATTAATGTCAAAATACCAAGTAGGCAATATCATATGGTTTCAGGAAACATAAAGTACAAGTGATCCTCTATTTAGATAAAATTACTTTCATGGTGATACGATGACCAAGTCACACACTTCTAAGGTGTCAGTAGAGTCGAAACGAAAGAATATCCAATTTGGGTAATGAAAACAACCTTTTACACCATTTTGTCTCCTATCAACATAAGATGCACTCTCAATACAAGCCTGAGTATCTTCAAATGTATATAAATAGTAAAAAAATATGTCACACAAAAATAACTTCATTCAAGGTTTCTGCATATGTATATAATTAGTAAAAAAATATGTCAAAAAAATAACTTCATTCAAGGTTTCTGCATATGTATATAAATAGTAAAAAAAGAGGTCACACAAAAATAACTTCATTCAAGGTTTCTTCACATGAAAGATCACTATTAATTTCAAGATCACAATCAAACATATTATAAAAAATCAACTATTGGAGCATTCAAAGAAAGAAAGAAAATTTTGTGGACAAGTATCACCTTCTTTGTCAACATTGTCACGATCCAGATCATTGTGTGTGGCACTCACACTATCCTTTGGTGGGAGAATCAATTACCAGTCCAATAATACCCATCACACCCATAGCAAGAAGACAAAGAAAGAATTAGAAAAAATGAGAAGTAGTTAAAAATAATTGAAGGATTGAGTTCTCATAAACTCAACCAATTAAAAATATACGTTGCAAAAAACAACTCCTAGAATTTGAAGTCATAGTACCAAACTCTAAATAGTCAATAATGGGGAAGCTAGAAGCATAAATTTAATACTCTAAGTGTCTATGTCCGAAAAGATGGACAAAGAAATGGAGAAGAATCCATGGTAGCCCAAAAGAGTAACTCACCCTTCAATTTGAATGGTCACGCATCTCTCAACTGAGGTCTCATATCTGTTGCCTGAATATGTCCTATACTCAACAAGAAAAGGGCAATTACAGTATCAATACACGACCAGAGTGTACTAGTAAGATCATACAGTCAATTCCAAAGTATGAATGTACGCGAACAACTACAAAATAGTAAAACAGGCCAACACATACACATACCAACAGTCACAATACAATATAGATTCCCAATAACAATATCCTAAATCCACCAATGCATAAATAATGTCCCACATGGTCACAAATGCACATACATTGTCCTCTCATGGAACCCACACATAAATTTTTAGTAGATCAGCGTGGTACCTAAACCAACTAATTTTAGTATTCGTATAAGGTGTGGTACCAGAGCCAACCATTAGTATTCCTATACTGACATGGTACCTGATCCAACTAGTAGTCAAAACATCATCGACAATCACAATCACAATGAACAATCATACTTGGATAAACAAGTAAAATAAACAGGTTCATTGCATGATATTATCAACATGATGTCATTTAATATTCCTCCCTTAGGTTTTTCCAACATGTATTGCACAAATGAATCTATAAAGAGGTAGACATGCATACATACATAACTTGGAAAATACAAAACCATGATCTACCTCGAATCAAGTCTTAAAAACACTAAAGAATCTGAGCTTTTCCTTCTTCTTTTTAAAGTGCTTTGGCTTGTTCTTAGTCTAAACAATAATAAAAAATACAACACTCAATCAATAATGGCCTATTAATATATAGATTATAACCAAATCATAAACCATAGGCTAATTCATGATCATTCTACCCAACAAGGGTGTTTCCCACATTTAATTAAAGTCAAAACCCTACCCTAAGAGTAATACCTTGGATTATAAGGCTTAAGAATCAAATTAAAAGATATGGGAAAAATGAACTTGTCTTTACTGAATAAGTTGGTGGATAAACGGCTTGGAACTGCCCTAAATTGTCTTCCCTTCTCCCAAGAATGAAGTTGAAGAAAATAAGAGGCTTTGAATTTTTTTGCATAGGACCCTGACTTACCCCACTATAGCGGCACGACATGCTATAGTACCATTGCCATAGTGGCTCCCTCCTCTATATATCTTGCACATATGTTCCAATATAGCGGAGCAATGCCCACTCTAGTCGTTTGCATGGAATTAGAGACTCAGAAACCTACCAAAAGGTCCACATTTTGCAACATATATTTGATGTCAAGATAACATCAAGGTTGATACCATAATTTACTCATTCTAATTCGATTGTGAAATGCCTTATGGACTCCTTAATGTCTTAGCTACTACAAAAATTAACCAAGCCTAGACATACAACCCAACCCATTCTCGGATTTCCCTAAAAACTTATAAAACACTAAGTCTTTCTTCCTGTGCTTCTGCCTTCAAAGTGTCCCTTCTCTTCACTTCTATTTCTTCGAATCTTCGATGCTTAACTAGCTCATATAACTTAAAGAGATGAAGCTCTCGCTTTCCTGAACAATGGACTTAGCACAATATTTACCCATTCCTATTTTCTTAATGGACTCAAGAAGCATACTACCAAGTGGATTTTAAGCATGCTGTTAATTTTTCAGACAAATCACTCCATCTACTCTCTTCATCACATGACAACGTACTATCATTTGTTTCTATTTTTGGTAAGGTAAATCGATTTATTAACAATTGAGGGTTATGTATAAAAATTATATAAAAGAACCTACACCACAATATGATTCTCAATAAAAGAGGTACAATCTTTTTATAAAGATAGGGATCTCAAAATTACAGAAAAAGAAAACTAGAGAGAAAACTACTTTGCAATTTTAAAAACATTTTCTCCACTCCTTCATAAGCCATTCTATTTCTCTCTTTCTAAATAACCACATAGTTGCTAATGTCCGTGCCTCTTTGCCCTTCTTCCTTCTTATGTGAGTCCAAATTTTCAAAGCCTTTTTAATTGTGTCTGACGTTACCCATTGCATCTTAAACAAGTTAAGGGCCACCCTCCATAGCCTATTAGCCACTATACAATGGAAAAATAGATGATATACATGTCCACCCTCATTCATGCACATAAAGTACCAACTAACATAGGTAAACCTCCTTTTCCTTAAATATTTTGATGTGAAGACCATGCCTCTTGCTGCCAAATACACAAAGAAACACACCTTTCTCATTTCTATAATTTCAAATGGTGTCGTGAAGGAAGGAATATTCTTATCTCACAAGAAAATTCATATAAAAAAATATGATTGTAAATAAACCATGCTTGCTCCCCAGATAGCTCCAGGTGTCTAATATGTTGTTGGTGTGTTCAACCATACAAAAATTTCTCCATCTCCCATTCCTAGAAGTTTCTTCATAATAAATCCTAGTAAATGACCCCTTCATGAGACCTTCAAATTAGTTTGATTGTCATCTCTTTTTGAGGTCTCTTTGAGAGGAAACATGATATATACACACACACACACACACACACATATATATATATATTAGAAAAGGCTTCCTTCAACTTGTTCTACCTACAACACTTATGTTCCCAAGAATAATTTTGCTTCCGTCTTCGCCATTAAACGAAATATGTACACTAAAGTCTTATCATACCTTCGTGATACTATTGCACCCCCATACTCGGAAGAAGATGTATACTCATGCCCCCATACATATCATCTATCACCTGCCCCTCCTCCAAAATTTATTTTCCTCTACCCCAAATCTGCCTATCCACTTCCTTAGAAAAGTTTGAAATAAATAACTTTAGATCATTCACTCGCAGTCTTCCCCACTCCTTTGGAGGTGTAATTCTCTCAAGTTCACTAAATGAAACTTCCTAATTCCATTTGTTGTATCCCATAAAATGTTTCACCAAAGTCTTTCCAAACTTTTAGTACCTTTACCACCCCCTCTCCCCAAAACAAGAGGTTTGAAATATGTAGGAATGCTAGAAAGAGTTCTACATTTTTTGTAAACCATCTAGTCTCTTAGCAACTCTCGCAATCATTGGATTCCACAATGCTAGATCTTTACTCAAAGTACTCAAAGGTAAACCCAAATATGTAGCATCTAGAGTACTCACTTAACTAGTTAATATCTCAGCCATCTTCTCAAAATATTATCCACAACTCCACTTGTGTGATCTCACATTTTTCTTAGATTAATATTAAGGCCAGATATAACATTGGAAAAAAATAAGAATGTGCTAATGATCTAGCTCTATGTGGGATACATTTGCATCACAAAAGACCATTATGTCATCTGCAAATGAAAAGTATGTAACTGTCACACTTTTAGGCCCTCTCATAAATGAATCAAAGCCCTTCAATAGCCAACCTCCACTGACCCCATCAATAATCTTGCTCAAATCTTCACTAAGATATATAACATAGGAGATAAAAGATCCCCATGTATCAAACCATTGAGCACCCAAAAGAAACCGCACAGACTTGCATTCAACAACACAAAGAATTTGGCCGTGGAAATGCAAAACTCTGATCCATCTTCTGTATTTATCTCCAAACCCAGATGGAATCCAAGAAACCCGAATTCACATGATCATAAGCTTTCTCAGGGTCTAACTTAAGGATGCGTTATCTGGAAATCTCCAGATCTATGCTAACATTCAACTCCCAAAAACTTTTCATCGATTACTACGCCTTTCCTCATCTCTAGGTGCCTAGGTATCCATCATAATCCTTTCCTTGTTTGAACCTCAACCTTGACTTCTTTCTGGAACAAACCACTTCATTAGCCACCAAAGATGCATCATAATCTTTCTTCCCTCCACAAAGCTGTTGTGAAAAGTTGACATCACTTATTCAAAACCCTTTTTAGTGGGTTATCATATTTTCGAGAACTTTTACCCAACAAAATATTCTTCTAGAATATTTTTCATCTTCAACCATCATGTCTGTTATATGCTTAAAAACAACCTATCAAAATCTTCTTTTACGTCTCTACTTTAAATATATTTTGGTGGACCAACTATCAATTTTGATGGTAGTATTTCATTCACAAGCAATCCTGTTCTCTATCAGGCCCTAGTTTTATTACCCTCCTTTAAAGTATGTATTATTGGCTATACCTTCATAGGCAATCTAATTTATCCATAAATTGATTTTACGGTATAGATGCATATGCATATGATTCCACCTCTATATCGTGCAGTGATGATGTTTCAAGTTTCATAATCTAGTTATTACATATTTTGGCGGATTTCAGAACACTCTTCCATTAGATTAGTTTGAAGTACCTTTAGTCTTCTCTAATAATTTTTTGAGCAATCTCAATCGTGTAATGTCTTTTGTTGAATTCATTCTGTCCTCTACACTGGGATGGATCATGTGCACCTTACTTAAAGTCCTATGTTCCACAATTTGGTAATTGACATAAAAAAAAATCATGCTTTAGGACCGAGATTGCGATTTTTGTACTGTTGAATTTAGATTACTAAAGGCTAATGTTTTTTTCAATTTAAAACTTTTACTGTCATTCCTTCAACTAGTGTGAGTGAAACATAAGTCTGTCATAAATCTATTCAGCGTTGATTATTAAGATAACATCATTTGGTGAAGGAGAATAACCTTTCCACCCAACATCCAAACTTTCCATATGTCAATCTTGTGAAGAAAAAATAAGTATCACACAAGTTGTATGCAAACAATTACTTTATATTTTGTGTCACTCCCCGAGGCTACCCCCTAGATGTAACACAAGACTTAGGACCACGAGTGACCCAAGATAACCCTGAGTCTGGAATGTAACAAGCATATTGTAATATAACTAAGTAAACACATACTATGTGGAAGCTAAAAATAGTGGACATATGGAAAGGGGAAAAAACCTAGTAGTTCGAATATATAAGTTATATAATAAAAATTTAGTGATGACTGAAACAATACTTAACAACTTGAAATGAATCTACTACTATGTCTAAAAAGCCTCTAACTGAGTAGAGTTGGTGGGACATGCCCCCAGTTAACTCTAACAGGACTAAAAACTGAAAGGAAAGACTGAAAAGTAAAGCATGTCTATTGTTCTCAAAGTATAAGGACTGAACACTGAAGCTCTTAAACTCGGACGGTGAATGAAACTAAGCATGATCCAAATTTTAAGCACCTAAACCTACATCACAAAATGATGTAGCGCAAAAGTATGTGTAAGTACTTTGAATGTACTGAGCATGCGGGATATAGATATGCTAAGATGTGTGATCTAAATAGAACAATATAATACTGGCAATATAGACTAAGCATGGCAAAAGGTTGTACTGAAGTATAATTGAAAACTAAGCTAGATGCAAGGACCAAGTACTAATCATGAAGATAACATGCTGAATTGAATACTGAAGTAAATGTTAATAACATGATCAAGGCAATAAGAATATTACTATGGGAGCTACTATAAACCAACATACACCACGTGAGCTAAACATAGACTACGATAAATATGCCCCATCAAGAGGACTCAATATACCTTGCTAGGGGTATAGAGGCATGAATCTGGTCTGATCACTAAAACTGATGCTCAATAGAGGGGAATTCTGAACCTATGTTGTCACATAGTTCTGGGACTGTAAGGGTACACTGCACCCTAGTCCAACTCGGTGATAAGTATACTCCCAATTGAATATGTGTATAGCTAAAATGCAACTGAGATACTAAGTAGCTCAAAATGTTGACATGCTATCTGAAAATGCAACATAAATATACTGAAATATATGGCATTTGAGTTCTGAAGCATGATTTTCTGGTTGATCTACCTAGAAGTATAATTCATGAGTTGATAGTTGATACAAGCTAGGGTTATGAATTCCATATATTAAAATTACACTAAAAACCCACGAATCATGTTATTTAGACCATGGGAACTATAACAACTAAAATCACAATAAATCATCAAAATCAGGAACTCGTAGGTCTGTACAGTTTAAGAGAAATTGAACAGCTGACTAAATTTTAGGGACCTAATGGGTGTAAGGAACCCACTAGTGAAATCCCACATACCTGGTGATGGAAACTACAGAGAAGTCCTTTGGATTTTGGGGCTGAACTACAAAGAACGCCTCTGTTCGTTCTTGGTAGTAACTAGCGCCTCTTTCTTTTCTTTTTGTTCTAAGTTGGATGATTTTGGGAGAAGGAGGGTTCTAGGTTGTTTCTTACTTGATTATTAGGCTTAGTCTGAGTAAAACGACGTATCTTAGGCATCAAACAACATAGTTTAAGTGCCTAACTGATAGGGGGAAAGACCAAAATGACCCTGACTTAAAATTTGATAGACCACTTTCACGAGCCCATTCACGGACCATGTGAAGCACTATGGGCTGTATGGGCAACCGTGGTTCCTCACAGAAACTGGGGTGATACTAGGTCATTTTCAACGAACCACTTAATGGCTCGTGTGGGGTTCTGTGGACCGTTTAGTGAGATGTGGTTCTTCATGGGCCTTGGGTGGTTCTAGTTTGTTCTCACGGCCAACTGACAGCCCGGGTGGAGTTCCACGACCCGTGTAGGGGTATGTGGTCCTCCACATTATTGTTGGGTGTGAACCACAATAAGGGTGATGGATCGTGGTCCTATTCATGGCTCGTGGACCCCTCTGTGGCCCACCATTTCCCCCTTATTAAGTCTTAGTTGTATTTATGAAGTGTTACAATATCTCCCCCTTGGGATCATTCGTACTCGTATGAAGACTAAACAAGCTGATCTTGGAGGAAAGATCTGAAATCCCTACCAACTGAGTACTAAACGCTGATATTTAATTGAATAGAGTTCCATGAATAGGTAAATATGCTGAAATGCAAGTATAACTGGGCGAAAATGATACTAATACTGAATTACATAACAGTAAGGTAAGAGAATGGAGAGGAACTATTACCTTAAGCTCAAACTGAATCAAAAGGAAAGTTGTGAGGATACTTTTCCGTCATGGTTGCTTCTGCTTCCGAAGTCTTCCCTCTATGGAATGACTCCTCTATAAAACCTTTACTGAAGCGACTTCCTTATTTCTTAACCTACAAGGTCAAGAATTTCTACCGGAACTTCTTCATAGGTGTGTCTATCCCTTACAGCCACAATCTCTGAAGGTACTATCGATGTCGGATTTCGCACATACTTTTTTAATAAAGAAATGTGAGACTTGATGAACCGCTGCTTGTTCTGTTGGCAACTCCAACTCATAAGCCCCTTTACCAGCCTTTTTTAGGATTCTGTAAGGGCCTACTTACCTGAGATTGAGCTTCTCTTTCTTGCCAAATCTCATCACCCCTTTCATGGGTGACACTTTTTAAAAAAACCAATCATCGATTTCAAACTCTAAGTCCCTTCTCCTCACATTTGCATAGGACTTCTGACGACTTTGAGCTATCTTTATTCTATATCTGATGACATGAACTTTCCCAATGTCCTCATGAACCGAATCTGGCCCAATCAATGCTACTTCACCTACTTCAAACCAACCAACTGAAGACATGCATCTACACCCATATAGTGACTCATAAGGGGCCATATGAATACTAGAATGGATGTTGTTATTATAAGAAAACTCTATGAGATGTAGGTGATCATCCCAATTACCCTTGAAATCGATCACGCAAACACTCAAAATGTCCTCTAAGGTCTGAATGGTACGCTCTGCCTGACCATTCGTCTATGGATGAAATTTATACTGAGATTTACCTGAGTACCAAGACCTTTCTGAAACAACTTCCAAAAATGAGATGTAAAGTGAGGACCCTTATTTGAGATGATAGACAAGGGAACCCCATGAAACCTGACTATCTTGCTGATGTAAATTCAGGTGTAATCCTCCGCTGAATCTGTAGTCTTGACAGCCAAGAAGTGAGCTGACTTAGTGATTGTCCACTATCACCTAATGGAGTTTTGTTGTCTACGAGTATGAGGTAAACCCGTAATGAAGTCCATGTTTATCGCCTCTCACTTCCATGTAGGAATGCTAATGTCTTGAGTCACACCTCCTAGATTCTAATGTTCTTAATATAACCTGTTGACAGTTAGGAAACTTAGCCATAAAATCTGCGATGTCTCTCTTCATGCCGTTCAACCAGAAGATTTCTCATAGATAATGGTACATCTTAGTGGCACCCCGATGAATAGAATACTTGGAATTATGGGCTTCTATAAGGATATGCTTCTGTTACTCACCCACATTAGGAACACATAACCGACCCTGGTAACGAATCAGACCATCTCCCACTTGGGAGAAAACCTCAACTCTTTGCTAATGAACTACACCTTTTCAACTGAAGTAATATAGGATCGCTATCCTGTTTTTCCTTAACATCTACTACCAATGAAGATTCTTACCCATTATGAACTACCACACTACTATCTAACATGTCCATAAGGAAAAATCCTAAGCGAGCAAGCCGGTGAACATCTTTGGGTAATTCTTCTTCTCTTCCTCAACATGTGTTATACTACCCATGGATAGTCTACTGAGGGCGTCAACCAGTACATTTTCCTCACCCAGATGATAGAGTACATTCATGTCATAGTCCTTGAGGAATTCAAGCTATCTCCTCTAACGAAGATTCAACTCTTTCTGGGTGAATACATACTAGAGGCTCTTATGATCTCTGAACACATCAACATGAACATCATACAAGTAGTATCTCAAAATCTTTAGGGCAAAAACTACAGCTGCAAGCTCGAGGTCATGAGTCAGGTAGTTGTTCTCATGAACCTTAAGCTTTCTATAAGAATAAAGTATGACCTTACTTTGTTGCATCAACACACAACCTAGGTTGACCCTAGATGCATCACAATAAACCACATAATTTCCTGATCCATCAGGTAGAGTCAAAAAAAGAGTTGTAGTCAACATAGTCTTCAGTTCTGAGAAGCTTTTCTCACACTCGTTTGACCACGTAAACTTGACCTTCTTCTAAGTAAACTTGGTTAATGGGGGAAGCTATGGATAAATTCCTTCCATAAGCTTCCGGTAGTAACTGGCTAAACTGAAGAAACTTCTGATATTAGTCGGTGAGGTGGGTATGGACAGTGCTTCACTGCCTCAATTTTTTTAGAATCCACTCAGATCCCTTCACTGGATACCACATGACCAAGGAAAGCGATGAACTGTAACCAAAATTCACATTTGCTAAACTTAGCGAAGAACTGACGATCTTTGAGGGTTTGCAGAACTACTCTCAGATAGGTCGCATGTTCTTTATCATTCCAAGAATAAATGAGGATATCATCTATAAAAACAATAGAGAACAACTCCAAATATTATTTGAACACCCTGTTTATTAAGTCCATGAAAGGTGCAGGAGCATTTGTTAGTCCAAAAGGCATAACTACAAATTCATAGTGACCATACCGAGTCTTGTAGGCTTTCTTTGGGATGTCACTCTCTTTGACTCTAAGTTGATGATAGTCAGATATGAGGTATATCATAGAAAAGCAACTAGAACCCTGAAGTTGGTCGAACAAGTCGTCAATCCTTGGGATGGGATACTTATTCTTTATTGACATTGTTAAACTAACGATAGTCAATGCACATCCTTAGAGAATCTTCTTTCTTTCGCACAAAAAACACTAAAGCACCCCATAGAGAGATGTTAGGTCTGATGAAGCCCTTATCTAAAAGATCTTTCAACTATTCTTTCAATTACTTAAGGTCAGCTGGATTCATTCAGTAAGGAGGAACATAAATAGGATGGGTATCTCGAAGGAGATCTATTCCGAAGTCAATTTCCCTTTTGGGAGTAAATCTAAGAAGATCTTCTGGAAACTCATTCACAACTAGGACTGACTCAAGAGTTGGATTTCAGAGTTTGAATCCTTAACCCAAACAAGGTTTAGATATATCCTTTGGAAATGTACTAGCCTTAAGGTAAGAGATAAATCGGCCTATAGGCACTGAGTTACTACCCTTCATCTCTAAGATTGGCTCACTTGGAAACTGAAATTGAACCATTCTAGTCCTACAATCGACTGAGGCAAAAAGAGAATGTAGTCCATCCATGCCTAAAATGACACTGAAATTTACCATTTCTGACTCCATAAGGTCCGTTGAGGCGATTTTCTAGGAAACTGTGGTAGGGCAATTTCTATATACACGTCTAGCTATAATTGAGTCACCAACAGGAGTAAATACTGAGAAGGATTCTGAGAGATTTTTTGGACTACACCGAAGTTTACTTCTATATAGGGAATTTCAAAAGAAGGTGTTGCCCCTGGATCCAAAAATGCATATTCATCTAAATGGAAGACTTGTAACGTACCAGTGACCACATCACGAGAATCATCATGGTCTTGGCGAGCTCAAAGAGTATACAATTTATTTTGGCGCTGACCACCACCTGTACCAGACGAGGCACCCTGTTGAATGGGGCGACGTGTTGGCACTGCTGAAGTTGTAGAATGATCATTGTTACCTCCCTATCCCTTCTTGGAAGAAGGGAAATCATTCAATCTATGACCAGACATACCACATCCAAAGCACCCCTTTCTGCCAGTAAGACACTCACCATGATGGTTGTTACTACACTTTGGAAAGGTTGGAAAAGTCCAGTTACCTGAGGCACTCCCCTTAGACGTAGATTATGATGCCCTGGCTTTCTAATGCTATTGAAACATAGGGAATGAAGTGCTAGCTAATGAAGGTGCTGGGGTTGTACACCTCTACTGAAATTATGAACAATTTCCACCGCCCGACCTTTGCTGAGTGTATTTATAATTTCATGTTCTAGCCTTTTTGTTGTCCTTATAGCCATTTCCCTAAGCTTATCTCCCTTAACTTGCCGAGCATGAGTCACTAATCTAGAGATATCCATATCCCCTCACAGCATAGCATTCCTGCACTCGGTCTTTACCAAATCGGATACTACAAACAAGAACTTGCTAATTTGTGCTCTCGAATTAGCAACCATATGTGGAGCATACTTGGAAGTTGGGTGAACTTCGGTCTGTATTCTTGGACTTAGATTGAACCCTTCTTCAAGTTCATGAATTCCTGGGCCTTAGACTCTCTCAACTCTCTCGGGAAGAACTTGTCCATATAAGCTCCTGTTAAATCAGTCCCACATCACAGGAATTGCATTCTCTCTCTTGTTTTCATTCCACTACGTGAACCAGATATGAGCCACATCCTTGAGTTCACAGGATCCTAGTTCAACACTATCAGCACCAGTCACTTGCATTACTACAAGAATCTTTTTAACCTCATCAATGAAGTTTTGTAGATCCTCCCCAACCTTTGACCCTAAAAGTTTATCGTATTTGTACGAACAAAGTATCTAACCCTAGCTACAGTTGATCCACCAATGGTGTTTGCAGGAACTGGGGCGTGCTGATTGTTCTGGTTGTGTAAGATCTAAGCCTAAAGCTCGATCGCATTATGGAACTCTGCATTTGTAACCTCATGCTTCGGGACTAGAGGAAATTTTTTAGCATTCTCTGCGAGGAGCGTGATCTAAAACACATAACGACACATTAGAAAGGAGAATTAGACTCACACTTCAGACACGATAATAATTGCAAAAGAAGCAAAGTTTTTCTTAGAACACCTAGTAGCCTCCCTCTCATAGGTGTGGCGCACTTCACACTAATGAAAGAGACTCTACTTAGTGCGACTTTCAGCCAGCCTAGGACTTTTGAACCTGATGCTCTGACACCAAGTTTTTCACACCCCGAGGTTACCCCCTAGACATAACACGGGACCTAAGACCACGAGTGACCCCAAGCTAACCCTTAGTCTGGCATGTTGCAAGCATAGTGAAATATAACTAATTAAATCACATACTATGTGTAGGATAAAAAAGGTGGACATCTGGAAAAAGGGAAAAACCCAAGTAGTCTGAATATATAAAATGTAATAAAAATCAAGTGATGACTGAAACAACACTTAACGACAAGAGTTGAATCTACTACTATGTCTAAAAAGCCTATAACTGAGTTGAGTTGCTGGGACATGCCCCTAGCTAAATCTAACAGGACTGAAAACTGAAATAAAGACTGGAAAGTAAAGCATGTCTATTGTCCTCAAAATATTAGGACTCACCACTGAAGTTTCTTAAGTTAGACTGGGAATCAAACTAATTGTGATCTAGATGTTGAGTGCCTGAACCTACATCATAAAATTATGTAGCGCAAAAGTATGTGTCAATACTTTGAATATATTGAGAATGTAGGATATATATATGCTAAGCTGAGTGCTATAAACAAAACAATATAATACTGGCAATATAGACTGAGCATGGTAATAGGTTGTACTGAAGTATTACTTAAAACTGAGCTAGATGCAAGGACCAAGTACTAATCATGAAAATAACATGCTGAACTGAATACCGACGTAAATTTTAATAACATGGTCAATGCAATAAGAGTATGCTTGTGGAAGCTACTATTAACCGCCAAACACCACGTAAGCTAAATGTAGAGTCCGATGTATACACCCCATTGAAAGGACCCAACATACCTTGGCAGAGGTATTGAGGGATGATTGTGGTGTGATGACTAAAATTGATGCCCTGATACGCTCAAATTACACCTCCCTAAAGAAGCATTAGCGATCGTTATCAAGTAAAGAACCCAACTTGTAGGTTGGGGTCGATCCCACGAGGAAAATGGTTTAGACTTTACTTTAACCCACGATTATAATCGATTAGTCAAAGTACTTCCACAAAAACAACAATTAATTAAAAGGGGGGTTTTGTGAAACAATTATGAAAATTCAATAAGTAATCAGAATTCAGTAGTCAATGTTGGTTGTTATCAAGCTGAGAAAAATAACTAGGGTATACGTGTTCCCCACAAGCTCATAACGCAGTAATCCTAGTAACAACAATCTTTTCCTAGTGTATTACATGCAAAGTGATAAGTTAGGTATCTCTAAATCCTTGGTCCGGCATCTAGAGAATTTCACCCCGCACCTTGGTCCGGCTACGT
>JAJOOS010028435.1:0-10976 GCA_029582725.1 Solanum chiquidenum | reverse complement strand
AGTTACCATTCCAACATTCAGATGGCCCCTTATGAGGCATTGTATGGGCGTAGATGTAGATCTCCAGTTGGTTGGTTTGAAGTAGGTGAAGCAGCCTTAATAGGACCAGATTCAGTCCTTGATGCTATGGAGAAAGTGCAACTCATTAGAGATAGACTTAAGACTGCCCAGAGTCGCTAGAAGTCTTATCCAGATGTGAGAAGAAGGGAACTAGAGTTCCAAATTGATGATTGGGTTTTCCTGAAAGTGTCACCTATGAAGGGGTGATGAGATTTGGCAAGAAAGGGAAGCTCAGTCCCAGATATGTAGGCCCTTACCGGATCATGAAAAGGATTGGTAAAGTGGCTTATGAGTTAGAGTTGCCAGCAGATTTAGCAGCAGTGCATCCAGTCTTTCACATTTCACTTTTGAAGAAGTGTGTGGGTGATTCAGCATCCGTAGTGCCATTAGAGACTGTGGCTATAAAAGATAGCCTTTCTTATGAGGATATACCAGTTGAGATTCTTGATCGTCAAGTTAGAAGGTTGAGAAACAAAGAAGTCGCTTCAGTCAAGGTTTGGTGGAGTAGTCAGTCCGTAGAGGGAGTTACGTGGGAAGCAAAGGCGGCCATGAAAGCCAAGTATCCTCACCTCTTTCCTTTCGATTCCACTCCAGCTTGAGGTAATAGTTCCTCTTTAGTTTTTTAGTCATTTATGTGTAGATTCAGTCTTAGAATCACGTTCCTTCAGTTTGTACTTGCATTTTCAGCATATATGCATGTTCTTGGTACTCAGTTTAGTCAGAAATTCAGTTCTTAGTGTATAGTGATAGGGATTGTTTCCCTTTCCCTCTATTTCAGCTAGTTTAGTCTTCATTCGAGGATGAATGTTCTCAAGGGGGAGATAATGTAACACCCCGTATCCTAGATAGACCAAAATGCAGATTTTTAGAAGTTACAGGTGCAACCTATGGTCGCCATCTACAGACCGTAGTCTGACCTACAACCCGTGATGTGGGTCCATGGTTCACCACTGCAGCCCCTCCCAAATACCCAACTCAGAAAATCGACTAAATCTCGACCCACGAACAGACCTACGGTCCGTAGGTCAGACCACGGTCTGTGGTCAGTGTCCATGGATCAAGACTCCTTTACCCAGCTTCTGACACGAACTACGGTTGACTAGTACGGACCATCATTCGATACACGGTCCGTAGGTTTGACCGTAGATGAGGGTCAGCAGCCAGTTAGATGAAAATTATTGATTGGGTCAACTTCAAATGGTTATAACTCTTAGGAAAAAATGAATTAGGTGTCCCATAACCTACGATATGATAGATAATTGAATCATCTTTCTAATGCCATCGAGTTTGCTCAAATCCGATCTCTGAGTAAAAAGTTATGCTCATTTTAGTGAAGCCTTGTCGAGCAGACTCGACCTACGACCCCAATCTACGGATCGTAGATTGAGCTACGGCCCGTAGGTCCAATACGTAGGTCACTCCGACAACAGTTAAGTCAGAGGTCTTTTGGTCTTTTCCTATTTCGTTGGACCCCTAAGCTACGTCGTTTAGACCCTAAATCATGAGGTTTTAGTCAGTTTAAGCCTAGAAACATAACTAGAACTTACCTAAGTCAAATCATTAGTCAAAACATAGAAATTAGAAGCAAGAGAGGAGAAAAAGGTCAAGAACCCTAGTTCAAAAACGCAGCAAGGTTCCATCAGTTCCAGCCCCGAAATCTAAAGATTTCTCCGTGGAATTCATCACCAAGTATGTGGGATTTCACTTGTGGGTTCCTATCACCCATTAGGCCCCTAGTTTTTAATCAGTTTCTTGATTCCCTTATTATGACTAGACCTAGGGTTTGTTGAATGTTAGAATTATTGGGTTCTTAGCTGTTAGAATGATTCAAATTAGATTAGTATGTTAATATTCAGTTTAGTGCATGAATTATTTTAGCTATTTCAGATATACATGCCTCAGTTTACGAATGTCATATTATCAGATATAATATCGCATTCTCAGTTTGCATGTCAGTTTTGAGCTATCCAGTATATTACAGAAATTCAGTCATAATGTGTTAATCATTTTAATCTATTGGGAGTAGCATAATACCGAGTTGGACTAGGGTTCAACGTACCAAAATAGTCCTAGAACTATAAGCCACATAGGTTGTAAGTCCCTTCTATGGGCATCATTTTAGTGATCATGCCAACATGCCTCTATACCTTTGGCCGGGTATATTGGGTCCTTTCGATGGGGCGTATACATCGAACTCCACATTTAGCTCATGTGGTTTTATATCGGTTATTAGTAGCTCCCACAGTTCAGTCAGACTCTATTGCATTGACTATGTTATCAATATAATTCAGTATTCACTTTCAGTATGTCATAAATTGGTCACTGCATTCAGTTATCTCAGCATTCAGTATCTATATCATGTTCAGATTATATCATTGCTTATTTGGTTTGTTTATTTATATGTTATTTCAGTTGTATTCTATCATGCATGCTCAGTACCTTTCAAGTACTGACGCATACTATGTGCTACATCTTCTCGTGATGTAGGTTTAGGTTCTCAGCATCCAGATCACGCTTAGATCAGTTCCCGATCTCCAATTCAGCAAAATCAGTGGTGAGTTCTCATTCTCCGAGAACAATAGTCATGAGTTTTTTTTTAGCATTTTTAGTCCTTTAGTTTCCGTTTTGCTAGACTTAGCTGGGGCTTGTCCCAGCATATCTAGTCAGTTAGAGGCTATTTTCAGACATAGATAGATTCAGCTTAGTATTGAGTTAGTATCTTCTTTGTATTAAACTCATTAGTTATCATTTATCTCAGTTATAGTATATGGGTATTCCCCATCTTTTCATTTTTATTTATGATTTAGCTTCCGCATCAGTTTATTATCTTTAGTATGCTCATGATCATGCCAGCAGGGTTAGCTTGGGATTACTTGTGGTCCTAGGTCCTGTGTCCGCATCTCGTAGGTAGTCTCGGGGTGTGACAGAGTCTTTCGAGTTGTGTATCTTGAGTTGAGTACCTTTGAGTTGAGTATCTTGAGTTGAGTACCTTCGAGTTGAGTATCTTGAGTTGAACTGTGCTTCATTGAGTCGAGTACCTTATTGTTGAGTTGAGCCCCATATCACTGAGTTAAGAACCCTATTACTGAGTTGACTATTTTTGAGTATTCCTTGAGTTGAGTAAGTTTGAGAAGAGGTAAGTATGTTTCCCTTTTTATCAAGTTTCAAGCTTATGTAATGCTTTAGAATTCCTCTTACATGCTCGTACATTCCATGTACTGAGCAATTTTGCCTGCATCCTTTCATGATAAATATTCAGGTATTCAGGATCATCAACAGGAGCTTCGTTGATACCACACGGAGTTCAAGTTAGCTATGGTGAGCCTTCTTGCTTCCAGAGGATTTCATTTACTTTTCAATTATATCAGTTGTTAGGATGTCGTGGGTCTTGTCCCGACTTCCATCTTTGTCAGTTAGCGGCTTCATAGATAGATAGTAGAGTTTGAGAGTTCGTTTCATTTATCTTATTAAATGTATTAAATACTTGAGTTGCCTATTGTTGGATAGTTGAATATTCATTTTTTATTCAGAGTTATTCATTTGAGTTAAAGATTTGTAAGTTTCATGAATTTTATTCAGTTTTTAAGCTTTGTATGCTTGAATTAATCTTCCGTTTGTAGTCAGCCAGGATGAGGGTTCTCTTGGGGACCAACAATGGTTCTCGAGTGTCGGCCACGTCCAGGGTGTAGGCTCGGGTCGTGATAGAAAAGACCAAAATACCCCTCTTAAATCCGGGTAACGTTTCTTAAATGGATAGCCCAACTTCAAACGGGCATATCTCCCTCATACGAGCTCAAAATTTATCAAACTCGGTGGCGTTGGAAAGAGGATTCCAAGACCTTTCATTTGATATCTTGTAGCCCACCCAACTCATTATGTACTAAGAGTTATGGTCGTTTGAAGTTGACCCAAAACTCATACTTAGCATATCTTGCCAATTTTTTTAGATTTGGTATTTCCAAATTTGATTCTTTCTATTTTTAGCTCTTTCAAATAGCGAGGTGTTACATTTTTTCCTTTTTTTGGGATTGTTTACCTATTTTTGGGCGGATGATAATCATGGATTAAATTTAATTATTTTATATGACCAATTAATGGTTATTACTGGGCTTTTCAAATATTTTTTTTTACTTTTTCTGCCTTTTTGATTCAATCAAGGTAAATAGTAAAATATTTGTAAAAGAATTCTATCTTTCCACCTTTTCAGTTTTCTAAGCTATTGTTATTTTCTATACACTTTTATTTTCTTGAAAAATTAAAAACTTTCTCTCTTCTATGTTCTTCTTCGTTCTTCTTTGTTCTTGTTCTCTTTTCGAAGAAGTAAGTATATACGAAATGATTGAGATCTGAAACATTAATTAAGATTCAAAATTTTATTAAATATAAATAAATGAAGCCTAATAGTGTCTCAACATATCAATTATAATAGTACTTCTTATGTTTCACTTTGTGTGAGGGTCAAACTATCTACTCCTCGGTGTGAATTTTATTAGGGAATCTTTAAGATTTTTTTTAGATAAAATTTATTTGTTTTAAAATTATATATGTATATATAAATACGATAAGTCACAACAATCTATAATTCAGAATAATACAAAAGTTTCTAAAAACAATATGATTAAATAAACTCATTCAACTCTCTTAGTTGGTTTGTCTATGTGACTTAAAAGATTTTCTGTCCCCCATTGTAATGATGACAGTAAAATGACACTACTAATAATAAAGAGGTAGAATGGTACAAATAGAAATGCTAATAATAACAATAATAAAAAGAGGAAGAAAGCAAAAGAGAATAGTCCTAGTAGCATGACGGAACACATATATTGTATGTATTTGATTTTATTCGAATTCTTAAAAGTTAGTTAAGAAGCTTACAATATAATACCAAACAATGTTTAAAATGTGTAATCGTATATACGAATGATATTGAAATCTGTTAATTTCATGTAGGTTGAACAAGAAAGAGGACATGTAGCTTCAATTATTGAATGTCAGGACAGAATATGGAGCTTCAAAGCAAGAGACTTACATTAAATTTCAAAAAGAGGTCACCAATGCATGGAAAGACATAGACAAAAAATTCTTCCGTCCAACCGACGGATCAATGTTTGTCCTTGAATGAGTTCTAAATTTCGCACGTGTGATAGACACATTATATAAAGAGGAAGATGGATACACAAACGCCAAAGTCAAACTGAAAAACATGATTAACTCGATACTGACAGAATCTGTCAAAATATAAATAGGCGGAATGAGCTGAGGGACCCTTGTACTTGACTCCATTTTCCACCTAGACCCTTCTACTCACGAATTTGTCAATTGAACACTTAAAGTAATTAAAACACACTATTTTAAACCCCTTTGACCGTTGACTAAGCTTATGTGGCATTTTTTTGCTGAATCGGATCAAGAGCATGGTTACACACGTTTAAAAGAAAGTGAAGACAATTATTTAAATTTTAAAAAATATTTAAATCAAAAGAAAAATAAAAAAAATAAAAAAATAAAACTCCGTTCCCAATATGTTGTACATTTCTTCTTCTTCTTCCTCATAATTTCTTCCAACACCCACCATCACCACACACATCTTCTTCAATTTCTTCCAATGCTCTTACACACAATTCTTCCTCTTTCTCTTCTTAGATGCTTCCTATCATTTGAGAGTTCTAATGATTGGGGAAAAATATACTTATTTAGAATTTGGTAAAAGAGAGGGGGGAAAAGTGGTTTTAAATTGTGAAATAGATGTGGATTTTAGATGGATTTTTTAAAAACATATGTTTGATTCTTTCTAAATGTAACACAATTTTATTGAGAGCATCTTGAAAGAGTTTTTCTATAATGACCCATTTTTGGTCTCATTCTCTTCTTTCTATCATCCTCCATTTTAGTCACTTTATTTCTCACCACCATTTATAATAAAAAAATATAACAAAGCCTTGCTTATCTCTAATTCCTCTTCAACGTAAATATTCACCAGGAAAGAAAAAAAATGATTGATAACATAAAATCTAAGAATCAAAATAGATGAAAAATATGGAAAGAAAAGAAAAATTGGAAAGAAATCAAGAAAGGAATGATTTTGGAGATTAAAAAAAATATTATTTGTAATAAAAAATGACGTGGCAATATATATCTGATGTGGATAGTGAGATGGTATCCACATCAGCGCGATTGAGAGACACACATGATCATAGGGGTTTAAAATAGTGTGTTTTAATAACTTTAAGTGTTCAGTTGACAAAGTTGCGATTAGAAGGGTCCAGGTGACAAACGAAGCCAAGCATAAGGGTCTCCCAGGTCATTTCACCATATAAATATAATGATAAAATTGCACTATTCATCATTCAAGTATTCAAGGCAAAATAAGTCATTTAATAAATTGAAGACCTTTAATATGCTATTCATAATATATGAGCTGTTAATTCCTGGGGAATGTTTGAAATAAACAATAGTTGCTTTTAATTTATTAAGCAAAAGTGTGGTTGGTTTGTCTTTTTTCTCTCATGTTCATTTTCAAAAAATATACAACACTTGAGTTGTATTAAATCCTATTTTATTTCATTTTCAGCTTGTTTGGATGATTGTTAATTATAATCACTTTATAATGTACTGCAATCTATTGTATTTGTATTGTGTTGTATTGTTGTCATAATAAAGTTTGAATAAATTGTACCTTTGTTGCAGTTCAATAACTTTTTTATTGTTTAGTTGGATTCATGTATTGTACTGTTTAATAATTATTTAATTTACTTAAATTCCCATCGTTGTTGTAAATATTAGATTCAGTAATAGGATACAATCAAACTAAACAACAATTAGAAAAAAGTCAAC
Source organism: Solanum chiquidenum (assembly GCA_029582725.1). Taxonomy (NCBI): domain Eukaryota; kingdom Viridiplantae; phylum Streptophyta; class Magnoliopsida; order Solanales; family Solanaceae; genus Solanum; species Solanum chiquidenum. Next base: position 4,082 of record JAJOOS010028435.1, on the reverse strand, counting down.
TAGATGCACTGATTATGACTCGTCAATATTTTAAGTTATTAATTCATACCAATCCTAATGAAATTAATCATAAAACTAAATTCGTTCACTAACGATGATATTATTGAAGAATGAAAAAGTCTCACAATGATGGTAATGAGATGCGTTATCTCCTCATAAGGCTTGGACAGTCCTATTCTTTTGAGCTAGCTTTAGGGGTGTGACTTAAGCCCAAAGCCTAATTTTTCATGATATAAAAGAAGGACCCTATCTCAACCAATATTGGATTCCCAAATTAAATTATCCATGCTTCAGGTGTTCAGTATTTTTTTTATTAAACTGTTTCCAATGGTCATTGATATGAAAAAGTTACATCTTGGGGTTTGACATACCAATCTTAATACAACATCTTATGGTAAAGGTAAAGTTAGATAAACTCAAAAAATAAAATGTTAACACAAAAAATGTAGGGAGTCTAAGCTAGCTATGTAATGACTCGGAAGGTCCGTTTTGAATTTTTTTATAATATTATCGTTTTACACCTCCCAATATTGACCCTGATTCATTTTTGATTGATTTTGAAATTGGTTTCGAGTTTTGAGTGAAAAATTATGAATTATGATAATTATGGAAGTTTGAAAGGCTAAAGTTAGTTAAAAGTGATTTTCAGTGTCTTTTGGAGTTTTGAGTCTCAGAATGAAAGTTCGTTGATTTCGTCAACTCTAGAATGTTGAAATTAGTCTAGGAGAGTTGCCAGTTTCAAATTCAGAGTACTTTCGTGGATTTGAAGTCTTAAGTTAGAAATTGTTGAGATTTTAGCCTTTGGATTGACTTTGGTCAACATTCAAAATTCAGATGCTCGGTCAAATTTCTGACAGTTCCATTGGATTCGAAGAATGATTTTAGGTCTAGGAGAGGTCTTGGTTGAAATTCAGAGGTTCCGAGCTTTATTTGGTCTTTTTAGGCGTTATGGTCGTTTATTGTGACTTTAAGGGTGTTGGGTCAAAGAGACCTAGAATTCGTGCTTTGATGGTTCCATTGAGTCTGAAACATAAATTTTAGTCTAGTTGCAAATTTGGTTTGTGTTGAAGGGATTCCAAACGAATCCCGAGGGTCATTTCGAAAATATTTTATGCCTTATCTGATTGTTGGTTTGTTGTTTCTAGTGCAGTGTTAATTATTTTTTGCAATCGCGTGGATGACTTTCATGATCGTGAAGCTATAAGGTTCTGGTTATCGCGATCGAGTGGAGGTTTGCCGCGATTGCGATGGTCAAACTTAATGAGTTGAACCATTTAACTCATCACGATCACGAAACTTTGGTCATCGCGATTAAAATTTTATACCCAGGTAGAATATTTTTTAAAATTAGGGTTCCAACTCCATTTCATCATTTTTGAGTTTTGCAAGCTTTGGTGTGGTGATTTGAACAAGGTTTTTGAGAAGAAATGGTTAGGTAATGATTTCAAACATGAAGTCTTCATTTACCCGTTATTGATGAATTTAAGTGTTCAAATTAGCATTTTTGGAATGATAATTTGAAATTTCTTCAATCAACTCCACAAATTGAATATCTTATGTAATTAATATAATGCTCCATAAAGAACCCAAAAACTTGATAAAATGATGATTTTGAGCTAAATTCTTATCCGTTTTCGAAATGGTTTTCACCAACAGTTTCCAAATGACTTGGATACTGTATTCAGTAATGATTTTCGAGTTCAAACCTTATTTTTGGAATTGGGTTTTTGAGTTGATTTGACCTAATTTTCAAAGTATATGATATGAGTGTTGTTATTTTCGTAATCTTATTGTGATTACTTGTTGGATTAGATTGTGTGGCCTTGGATATTGTTCGAAAAGGAAAAGCTCGTGTTTCGAATTGATTTTTGATTGAATTAAGGTAAATGAATTTCTAAACGTTGTAAAACTTGTGGAATCTTGTATTTCCTTTCATTGTGTGTGTTGAGGAGTAATGAGAATGAGGTGATGAATGCAATTACTCCATTTGATTGATCTTAGTGAATGACAAAGGGGAATAAATGAAAAGGGCAACATGTTGATAGTTGTGTTTTGTGATTGCTTTGATGATGATCCTAATTTGTTGGTTGATAAAATGCTTTGATTGCATCATAGTAGACTTGAATTGCTTGAGTTTATTGTCTCTTCTTTCTGGTGTGAAATTGTTCATTTCCATTAATTTATGTACACTATGATGAGACATGTGGTGATTATGCCGATAAAAAATAGTTTCGACAAGTGACTTATACAAAGCTGATGGGAAATGGTTCCGGCGAGTGATATTGTGTTGATGGGAAATAATTTTGGTGAGAGATATTATGCCGATGGGAAATATTTTCAGCAAATGTTTGACTATTGTGATTTGATGAACTTTCTACTTGTGATTGAACTACTCTATACTTGTAATTGACATACTCGATACTTGTGATTGACATACTCGATACTTGTGATTGATTGACTTGAAACTTGTTGACTGATGAGTTGTGACTGTTGGACTATGATTTTAAGCTTTGTGAACCATATATTGTAAATTATTAAGTTGAGTTGATTTTTATGCAGGTTGTAGTTGAGGCGGTTCAGTTGGAATGAAAGGAGTACTTGTGTTCAAGCTTAGTTTTTCCTTATTTATTGGGTAGCTTCCTGAGTACTGTGTTGTTTAGTACTCACTCCTTGCTTCTCACTTATGTAGGTTCCGAGCCTGGACCTGTGTGATCATTCTTCTTCATCTTTCTTTGAAAGCGAAGATTTTGTGAGGTAGTTGTTTGTCATCTCGATGGGCCCTCTTGTTCCTTATTTTATGCTTTGTTTTATTATATTCGAGAAAGAAAGACATTGAGACTTGTATTTAATTTTTAATTTTGTTTTCATTCACATGATATTTGTACACGCGATAACCATATTTTGAAGGTGTTTCTGTAATTGGCTAAGTTTTCCCCACTTAATTCACCCGATATGACTTTACATGTAAATAAAGAATGGTTCGGGTCTTAGCTTAGAAATTTTCAGAGTGTTACATGAATACAAGTAATGCAATTTTTTTGAATACAAGTGATACAAGAACGAATGAATATTAATGCAAAAGTTTTGAATACAAGTGATACAAGAGAGATAGAATACACATGATATGTTTGATTCCCAAAAATTAATAGGCATATATGAACAACCACAATAATAACATATTTAGTGTAATTTTATAAGTAGAATTTAGGGAAAATAAATATATGTTAAATCTTTGTGGAATAGAAAGCTTATATTTGAATACTTGTAGTAAAATCATGGTCATATGTATCTTCGAACAATTTGAATATTCAGAAGCAGATGTAGGGGTGTACAAAATCGAACCGAAAATCGAACCAAACCGCAAATCGAGTCAACCCGAAAAAAAACCCGACTAGTGGTTTGGTTTGACTTGGTTTGGTTTTGAAAAAAAAACCCGACTATATTTGGGTTGGTTTGGTTTTAACTAAAAAAAATCAACCCGAGACCAAACCAACCCGACATTATATATATAATTTTAAAATTTTATTTTATGCATAAAAATATTTACTTTGATATAACTTTTAAATATTTCTTATACTTTTTCATAATTTTTATGTTTTAATATATTATTTAAAGTTTGAAACTTAGAATTATGAATGGGTCAATAAAGATTATAGTCCACATATGTTGGTAATTATAATAAAGCTTACATCAAAATCAAATTAATACTAATGCAAAAAGAAAATCTATTCAACACTAAGAATGACAATAATATTGAATATTTGTACTTTAGTTTTACATTGGTTTAGACAATTAAAATACATAATCTAATTTTAATTTCCTTTAATATTTAGTCATGTCACTAATACTTATTAAACTTAATTTTAGCATGATTTAGTACTTTTAAATTATGATCATTTTCATTATGACTTGTTAATTTGCAATATTTATTTTACGCGATTTCATAATTATTATTTTTGTTGGATATTTTAGTGTCATTAATCATATCATATTGTGTTATATTTTTAAGAAACATCTTAGATAGTTGTATTTTGGTAGGACTAAAGAAATATTTGAAGTACAAGTAAATTATATGTTTGTAT
>JAJOOS010028210.1:0-14611 GCA_029582725.1 Solanum chiquidenum | reverse complement strand
AACAAGGGTAAAAGAGGAATTATACCTTTAAATACTTACCAAATAAGGAAATGTGACATTCTTTTTGGGACTGACCAAAAAGGAAATGTTGCCACATAAAATGGGACGGAGGGAGTATTATTTTTATCATTATTATTCTTAATAAGCTATTCCAGCTTCTTTCTTCGTAAATTCACGATAGATGTCGTGATTTTCTTTTGATGGGTGATTTCGGGGTCTTGGGTTAAGTTGAATGTTGTTAGAGATGAAAAAGCCTTCTCGAAGTACATCGGAATATCAGTCTTCAAGTTCAACACATTTATATGTTTTGTGTATGTGTATGCTGTGGTGGGAGGGACAAGGAGATGTATCATACTGCATTTCAGAGTTGATTATATTTTTTTTTGTTCTATAAAAAAGAATCATTGTCCCGTGCATGCGTGATAGGACCACTCTGCTGGAAAAGTTACATATGTTTGGTTACTTTTGAGATGTGGTCGTGTCTATAAATATCAACTTTGTCGTGTGCCATACAGCTGAACTATGATCCCTTGTACGTTGGACCAGTGCTTTGTCTGATCTGATTATAAATATTTCAGTTCTTGTTACATGATTCTTAATGAACTTTTCTTTTGGACACATAACCCATTTTTAGCATTTCATGGAATCAGCCTTTTCCTCTCCCTTGGCATGGAAATTTTCTTTTTAATTTTTTTGGAGAGAGATAAGAAAGACAACATGGAGATGGAACAAAAATGTATTCGAGGCTGCTTTATCAGTTTTCAACGTGATGCTTAATTTTCATTGCTAGAGTATGTTGCATATTCCACTATATCATGCATGAGGTCAATGCTATTAAAGTTATGGTGTTCAAACAATGAAACAAGATGTAGTATAGGCAGGGGAATTGCTGCACAAGAGTGATGTCACAGGGCACTTAGGTGTGAGCTGAGTGCCGTCTTCAAGATTCTGACATTAAATAATTAATATGTTAGAAAAAGCAGTATATATAGTATTAAGGAAATGTTACTCATGAATATTTATCAATTACTAATTGGAAGTTTGTTTTAAAATACGAAAACTGGTCACGATGTCTACATCTGAACTAGAAGTTTTAAAATTGATTTTTCACATTATTTAGAAATTAAAGTTGCACTTGGGTGATAATATTTTTTTTACATCATATATTTCACTCAAATGTGGTTCTTAGTCTTCTTTGCATATAGTTATTTGTGTCTAAGCAGTATTTTTTTGTATTGCACATGTGTGGTATTTTTCTCCCCCTTCTGTGGCTTTGCTCCCTAAATGTTTAATTCGATTTAAAAGCCTAGGAGATGATCTCGTTTCCTTGTCACCTTTTGCAATGCAGCATGACACTCATCCAAATTTCTGACCTTGTCATTGCTGTCGGATTTACAATGCAAATATACATGTCTCAACTAGAATAAAATATTGAAATGTGATTGTTGCCAGGTGGAATTATAGGCAAATTTCTTAAATTACTGAAATTGTAGCAATCTAATCTTATCCAAACAATCAATGAAATGGTTAAAGATTGAATAAAGCTAAAAGAAAATAAATAGTTTATTAGCTCAAACAGAAGACATCTTTGATATTCTAGATTGTTTGTAGGCAACATATATAGTTTTGAGCTTTTGATAGATTGAAATACTTTTGAAGGGGAACTGCACTTTTGGTTGTAGTATACCTGTGGATATATAGAGTAAGGTTACCAGTTTCAAAACAAAAGAAGAAGAAGAAAATAAATAGTAGAGCAAACCTAAGGATTAAATCACAATAAAAACTATTTAAGGTTACCATTTTCAAAACAAAAGTAGAAGAAGATAAATAGTAGAGCAAACCTAAGGATTGAATCACAATAAAAACTGTGTTCAATCGCCTGATTTTTTTCTTTGAAAATGTCATCCCCTGCTCACTTGTCATCATTTCCCATGTCAAATCACCTGTTATTTGGATCTTTAAAGTACTCCTACTTTTAATAACATTTGTTGTTAATTTGGAGTTTACATTTTTTGCGAACTAAATTTCTTATTCCAAATGAATCCATCTTATCTATCTAATAGCGTATATTTTGGTGGACGTTAAAGTAAGTAAGTAAGATGCTTCAAGAACTAACTCTACTATGAAATGTTTATGGTTTGCAAGTATATTCGTACCTTATTAGATAAATATGATTACAGGGTATTGAATATTTGGACCTTTAATGTACTCCTACTTACTTTTAATAGCATTGGTTGTTATTTTGGAGTTTAAAATTTTTGCAAAATAAATTTCTTATTCCAAATGAATACATCTTAACTATCCATTAGCCTATATTATGTTGGATGTTAAAGTAAGTAAGTAAGATGCTTATGAACTAACTCTACTATGAATGTTTATGGTTTGCAAGTATATTCGTACCTTAATAGATAATGATTACAGGGTTGAGTCTGAGGTTTAAATCCAAAGTTGTTTTTCAAGTTTATTTGATTACCCAATCAAACAATAGGTAGCCATCAATTAGAAGTTTTAACGAACAAAATTGAATAAATAATACGTCAGATTCAGATATACTAAGAAAGCAAGAGGATTGTGGGGGAGGTAATAGGGGGAAGGTGATTGCTGCAGTTAAAAACTTCCATGAAAGGTGTGTTTTTGAGAAAAGTTTCAACTCTTTCTATGAGGCTTTGATTCCTAAAAAGATGTGAGCTACCCATCAGCCTAAGATCATCTTCAAAGTTCTAACTGAGAGGCTCATAAAGTTAATGCACAAACTGGTGGACACTCAACAGTTGGCCTTTATCAAAGGAAGGCAGATAATAGAAGCCATCCTTATGGCAAATGAATTAGTGGACTCTAGAGTCAGAAGCAATGCACCTGGCATCCTCTGCAAGTTAGACATACAAAAAGCTTATGACCATCTTAATTGGATGTTTTTATTGGAGACCCTCTTTAAAAGAGGTTTTGGTGCCAGATGGTTAAGATGGATGAAGTGCTGTATAAGCACAGTCTCAGTCCTTGTCAATGGTTCCCCTACAAGATTTTTCTCTTCACAGAGAGGTTTAAGACAAGGAGACCCCTCATCTCCTTTCCTTTTCATCATTGCTATGGAGGGTCTAAATGATATGTTGAAAAATGAAAACTACACTAGAAAATAGCTGGTCGAAGGGATTCAGAGTATGAAACAGGGTAGGATCTTTGGAGACTACCCATCTGTAGAATGCTGATGACACACTAATCTTTTGTGAGGCTAACAGAGAACAACTCATGATTCTCAGGGTGATTTTTTTCCTTTTTGAAGCAATATCAGGGCTACACATCAACTGAAACAAGAGCTTCTTGTATCCAGTTACGAGGTCCCTAATTTAACTTCATTGGCTAGGACTCTTAGTGGAAGAATTGGGGAGCTACCAACTATCTATCTAGGTATGCCTCTGTGAGCCAAGAGTAGGTCTATAGATATTTGAAATGGGGTGGTAGAGAAATGTGAGAAAGATTGGTAAACTGGAAGAGTCTATACCTCTCTCTTTGGGGAAAAGATTAACACTCTATCAATAGTGTCTTGGATTCCATACCTACATATATGATGTCCCTTTTCCCCATCCTTGATGGGGTCGTTGAGAGACTTGATGCTCTAAGAAGAAATTTCCTCTGGGCAGGAATAGTGAAACCAAGAAATTCCACTTGGTGAAGTCGGATGCACTTATTGGGAGTAAAAAAGTAGGGGGTCTGGGGTAAGGAATTTAAAAACCTAGAACCAATGCCTAATGATGAAGTGGCTCTGGAAATTTGCATATAGTGAACAGGCATTATGTGAAGAGGTAGTCACGCTGAAATATGAAATGGAAGATCTTTGGACCACCAAAAGGGTCACTAGCACTTATTGAATCATCCTTGTCGTCTTTCGCCGTCCAAACCACTGGTGTTGAACATGATGATACCAAGATAAGAAGAAGAGAGAATGACTAAATTGGAGAGTAACTCGAGCTTTGTTCCTTCAATACTCTTTTCTCTTAGTTCCTTCTCCAAAACCAATCTTCCCTAGCGGTTTCTTGTTATTTATTTATACGTTTTGTCTTAATGGTGAAATTGAAAAATTATCCCAGCAGACTGGCGTGAGGCATCAAAACTGAAGTCTAGGCACCAAACTTACATCGTAATTGATGCAAGGCCTCTGTTTAATTCTGCTCTGTTGCTTAATACTGGTGTAGATTTGTTAGGCTCACTGTAAATAATCTCTTCTTTATTTTGCTTTCTTGCTCCCTTGTTGAAGGTTGCCAACATATCCTTAATGTTGAGGAATACAATCTTTACCAGTTTCAAAAATAAAATAAAATACTGGTAACTATAGTGGTAAAAAATTGTAGTAACCTCCTAATGGTCTTTTGTTGTACTTTTGTTTATTGCATTGCTCCCTGGACTTTCTCTATTCAGTGTGATTTTCTTTTTAACCTACAGGGTCTCATAAGTGGATCCGCAGAACTAAGGGAGCAAGCAGCTTTAGGTCTTGGGGAGTTAATTGAAGTGACAGGCGAGAAAACACTTAAGGAGTTTGTGATTCCTATCACAGGGTATGCACCATGGTGTACTAACACAAATTTTGTACCAGCATAAAGAAGTTCATATAGGCAGATATTAGGATGATTATATTTTGTCTTTTCTAGATTTTATAGTCTCATCCTCTCTAAAGTTACTCAGCATATGCGTAACTTCTTTACAATATGCTTTCAATTGCAGGCCCTTGATTCGTATTATAGGTGACAGATTTCCTTGGCAAGTAAAGAGTGCAATTCTGTCGACTTTGAGCATCATAATTCGAAGGGGAGGAATAGCCCTAAAGCCCTTTCTTCCCCAGCTTCAAACAACATTTGTCAAGTGCCTACAAGATAACACAAGGTTGGTTCTCTAGGGTTTACCTTGTTTGGCTGGTAGATGGGAAAATGATGTGTTGTAAACATAATGCCGCTCTGCCCTGTTTTCTCATCCTTCCCATGCCATCTGTTGCTTCTTGAAGCGATAGCTTCAGTGTTTTGTTATTTTTATTCCTTGGGCTTATGTAAATACTATTATAGGACAATACGATCAAGTGCTGCTCTTGCGCTTGGGAAGCTTAGTGCTCTCAGTACCAGGGTTGATCCTTTAGTTGGTGATCTGTTATCTGGTGTGCAGGTCATAGTTTTACTTTATTCTTTTTCTCTACTGTCACACTTTATCTCTTTCTAAGAAGCAGTGTTTATTCCATTAAGTTTTTGGTCAACAGACATCAGATACTGGAATTCGTGAGGCTACTCTAACTGCTTTGAAAGGTGTGATTAAGCATGCTGGTGGAAGTGTCAGCATTGCTTCTAGAACACGTGTCTACACCCTACTGAAGGATTTAATACACAATGATGATGACCAGATAAGAAATTCTGCTGCAAGTATACTGGGAATTGTTTCACAGGTTAGGATCATTCTACCCAGGAAATATTTCTTTTCCTTTATATCCGATTTTGTTTCCTGCATTTAGCAGGTTTTTACTTATTACTGAGGTGCTTGGTAAATGTTATTTGGTAATTTATTCAATGGGGATTTTTGCTCAAAATAGAGCAGGTTGTAGATCATGAAGATTGTCGCTTTTTTTTTATTTGCTCTATCGCCGGATGCTTCATTTAGAATTGGCCTCTTGCAGTTTCCTCCTTCCTGTGTTCCTTTAGAGGATAATAATCCTTAAACTATTGCATTTCTACCCTGTAATTCAGATGAAATGAAAGAGGAACCATAACTGGGAAGGGTCTTTTCTCATTCGTGTGCATCACCCTTTCACAAGTGTTTCTCTAGTATTTACTTTATTTCAGAATTCTTTTTCATTGGTCATACAAGATTGGACAAGAAATGATCATATCCAACAAAGATGCATGTAGCACAACATTAGGGTAAACAATTTGAATGAGAAAAGCTTACTAACAGAAAGTTGCTTGAGGTGGTTTGCCAATGTGTCCCACACGAACCTCCAAAATGCTTGTTCCATAGGCACGACACTTTGATGATTGAAGGTGTAAAAGGTGATTAGTTAGACCTTACTCAAGTGGAGGAAAGTTGCCTCAAAATCAGTCCGATCATTCATAATAAATGCTGATGTCTTCTAAGAATAGAACATAATGGAGGCTGAGGATCCATATAGGGTACACCAAATAGTGGAGGTCACAACTGAATAGCTTTTGTGGCTTATTAGGTCTGGTTTGTATGCAATAGGAATTGTTGGTCCCAACTCTATTTTCCAATATTTCTTGCTTCAATCCTCACTACTTTTCTCCATTTGACGTCAGATATGACAATATACCCTTCACCAGAAGTGTTTCTACCTACACAAATTTGATTGAATAATATGAGATATGCATGCTAAATGCTCGAAAACTAACAGAAATCATATGTCATTAGTACATAATATGCTAGATGTTGTGCTCTAGAGACCTCTAGTTTACCCTAAAGACAAATTATTTAGTATTGGAATGAAATAGGATTGAGTTGTGCAGAATAGAGAGGGGTTTGTGTTGCCATTCCCAAACTAGTAAAGACAGAGTCATTGATTGATTCAGTCTACTTCATGTCTTTGTTCATAACGTACTTTGAGTGATCACTAATAAGACTGCAGCTCATGTGTAAATAGGAGGATCTTATTTCATGTTCTCCTAATTTTAGAGGTTTGGGTATGGGTGATTTGGGATCAAAAGGATTTCTTGTCAGAAAATTCTTATGAAGTCAAAAAGGGTCAAATTTTACTAGTTGAGTTATGTGTGTTTCTGGTGTTGAGCTCTTTTGTTAGTGCTCTTTTGCTGTGTTCTACTATGTCTAACTTTTCATAAAAGCTAGGTCTGTTGAGAATGGTTGAGATGCTAAACTGGTACGCATATCACATTTTCAAGTACTCCTGTCCCAATTTATATTTATATGACACACTTTCCTTTTTAGTTTGTCCCAAAAAGAATGTCACCTTTCTGTAAATAGAAACATTTTAACTTAAAAGTTTCTCTTTTACCCTTAATGGAACGCTTTATATCCACACAAATGGTCAAGTAGTTTAGACTACAAATTTCAAGAGTCTTTCTTTTTTTTTTGCTTAAACTTTGTGCCAAGTCAAATGGTGCCATACATATTGGGGTGGAGGGAGTACTTGGTTTGCATCTCACAGGTGTACCCCTTCTTTCATTTCTGTTGGTTTTTAGTAAGAATGTCTTCTTTTCACGGAGACACTTTGGTTGGAGATATTGCTTTCCCTCTCAAATACATATTGCTTTATCCTCTTTCTCATCTTCACAATGCTTTCATTCCAGGATTTCACCATTGGTGATCTAATTCTCTTTCTCAAATTTCCTTTTCTTTTAAAGCTTGAAAAATAGATAGGCAAGTTATCTTGCAATCCTGTTAGCTTCTATTAAGTAGTAATATTTATAACTGCTATTTCCAATTGTTGGGTAATCTGCATATGGAGTTTTTTTTTACATGGTAGTCTTTTTTGAATGTTGTATATGCATGGGATCTTGACATACAATGCTTTTTCCCCTTATCCTTTTTCTCGCGGATCGTTGTGGAGATTCAAGGCCTTTGATCTATTTGAGGCTTATCACTAGTGACCTATTAATATACTAAATAAATATTTTACTGATATGTTGCATTAGTAGTTCTTTTTTACAGTTGGTCTGAACTTTCTAAAATAACAACTAAGCTTTCAGTACCAAGCCATTTCCGATTGGCTGTTTGAAGACTCATTGACCATGTATGTGCATGTGATAGGTGTAAACTTTATGATATAAAAGAATATTGTTGAGATGGTGGATTTTATCAGCTCCTTTCATCTGAGTAGGGTTGCTTTTTAATACCAGGACTGTCTTGTTGCTTTTAGTAACAAAATCATATGTTGCCTTCTCAAAAAGTTGTAGGAAGAGCAATCAAAACCAATTTCATTCTTCACTTTTCAAGAGAATTGAGCCTGCGATTATCTGAGCTATGTGATGAAAGTTTAGGGGCATTTTACTTTGTAGATTTAACTATTAAAGTCTAGGGGGATTTGTTTCTAATGATTCTTTATTAAGCTGAGACTGATGTATCTGTATAGGTAGACTAGCAGAAAATGTTTCAGATAAAGTTGTATTTGTATATTGGAATTGTGCTGAATTAATGGGCTTCTTTCATAACATCAGCTTAACTAAGCTAAGTTCTAGTAGATCTGTTTGTCTTCTTTTGCACAGACCAATAGTAGTATAATTTATGTCTCTTATCAGAATAGGAAAAGAATAACAAGTGAGAATTCTAGATTGCTGCTGAGGGAAAACATGATTCTAGATTGCTGCTGAGGGAAACCTTGCTCACTTAATGTTTTAGCCTTTCTTGAAACAGAATCTGGATGTACAGCTAATTATACACGACAAACTGATAGACAATGAAATCATTAACCAAATTCTTTATTAGATTGAATTGATTCTCAGGCAGTCTCATGGAACCTAAAACTGTGTTATTGAGATTCTTGTGATTTTTCCTGCTTTTTATGATTCTGCAGTACTTGGAAGATGGACAAGTTGGTGAATTACTTGATGGGCTGTCAAAATCTGCTTCATCATCTAACTGGTGCTCAAGGCATGGAGCAGTACTTACTATTTGTTCAATGCTTAAGCACAATCCTGATATAATTTGTGCCTCTTCGTCATTCCCATTGATCGTAAAGTGCCTCAAAATCACCTTAAATGATGAAAAGGTACGCCTGACATATATCATTTTGCTTTACAACTTGAATTTGTTTTGTGAAAAAATTGCTTGATCCAATCCCTGGTAGCAAAAATAATTCCACTTTGTATTGCCTTTACTGAAGGGAATGTGTTTGAACTGAAAATCAATGGTTTGGTGCTTTTTTTCTTTCCATTAAATAAATCAATAAATCAGTGTTATAGTCCAACAGAAACTCTTAGGGGTCGTTTGGTAGAGTGTATTAGGAAAAATAATGCATGCATTAGCCTTGTGTTTTAAGGTGTGTATTGCTAATACCATGGATTTGTAGGTATTAGCAATGCAATGGTTTTAATGCATGCATTAGCATGATTAAAGACCCAATTGCCCCTCAACCCTTTTTACATCTTTTCTACCATACTAGTGGAGGGCATCTTTGTAAATTAAATTTTTTATGCAATGCATGCTATTTTTTAATGCACCAAACCAAACAATGCATAAAAATAATCTATGTATAACTAATACAAGCATAACTAATACATGCATTGCTTATACAAGCATTACTAATACACTCTATTTAGTATTATTCTTATACACTCTACCAAACGACCCCTTAAAGGTCTTCCTTTTTATATCTGAAGCATTTCTTTCTGATTGAGATACTTTTCTATTTTTTCAATTTTCTGTACGTCAAACATCCAATATCTGAAGCATCTCTTTCTGATTGAGATATGTCTCTATTTTATCAATTTTCTGTACATCAAACATCCATGAGAGGATTCTGATTTTCATTTTCTTATTATATTATCTTAACATTTTAAAAGGTTTTATTCTGGAGAGTAAATTGCAGATGCAAGCTATGAAACTGGAACTGTGTTGCCAGTGTAATTTTTCAGAAAGAGTAGAAGTAAATCTGATGATTTTTATTTGTGATTGCTTCTTTATTTGTTAGTTTCCTGTTCGTGAAACATCAACAAGAGCTTTGGGATTGCTTTTATGTCAACAAATTCAGAGTGATCCTTCAAATGCTACTTCACATGTGGAAACGCTGGGATCCATAGTGTTGGCCATGCAGGATGATTCAAGTGAAGTCAGAAGACGGGCCTTATCTGCATTGAAGGCAGTTTCAAAAGTTCGTGCTTCTGAAATATACAAAATAACCTACATACATCATAAGATCAGATGTACACGTCAGTAGGCTCGATATTTTTTTTTGAATTAATGTTGGTGTTTTCTGTCATACAGGCCAATCCTGGTGCCATTGCCATCCATGTTTCAAAATTTGGCCCTGTTCTTGCTGACTGTTTGAAGGATGGAAATACACCTGTGAGACTTGCTGCAGAGAGATGTGCCCTGCGTGCCTTTCAATTGGCAAAAGGTATTACCTTTGTATTTTCTGTCCTGTTGCATCTTAACATTCTGATTCTAGTATAAACTCTTCAATCCTGTACTTGACCGTATGTGTTTGTTGTCCTTATTAAGCTACTTCTGGTACCTTTGTGTTTTTTACTTATGCATTTGCCGATTTTGTTGTAATGCTTAGAAAGCTGCTTCTAGTGCTTGCTAATCCTCTTCAATATTATAGTCCTCTGGTTTTGGTATGGCAAGCGCCTAAATGTTCCTTTCTTGTTGTTGGCAGGTACAGAAAATGTTCAAGGTGCACAGAAGTTTATTACAGGATTGGATGCTAGACGAATAGCAAAGCTCCCTGAACACAGGTGAAATGTTTTTAATTACTCCAGATCTGTTGCTTACTATTTGCATATTGTTTGCCTCTGACAAATTTGTTTGTTGATTTATGGTTTAATGTCATACCATTCACTAGTACAACATTCTATCACAGATTTTCTTCAGCTTCTTCTTTACCCATTTTACTGTCACTTCTGTTGTTACTACTTGCTCTGGTCTCTTGCATGAGATTGAATTACCAAAGATCACTAAACTACTTTAAATCACTATGGAAGATACATCTGCCATTAAATTAGTACCATTTGAGAAATTAATTATGCAATTCTTTACTCAGTTGCATGCAAATCAATATAACAGTCCTTGTGTTTTGGGGGTAGGTTTAAATTAGTCCCTTAAATATACTCCCGGGTAATTATGATCCTTAAGCCAAGATTGGGACTTTTGGTCTCCGCAGATAGATTTAAGGGGAAGTGTGGAAAAAGATTGTATAGCAACACTGGAAAAGTCCCGTCAAATCCCAGAAAAAGCACCTCAACAAGACATCTACTATTTCTCTTTCTGCACACAGTTCACCAGATGAAAATCATTCTACATTGCATCTGGTAGACTGTGGAGAGAGAGAAATAGTAGATGTTGTGAAGATAAGTCCAATTCCATTCATAAAATTAAATGGTGTTGCTGAACTGTGCACGGTTCAAAACCGGTGGTAATGGTCCTGCTGCTGTACGCTTTTCCACCTGATTGTTAAGCTTTTAGTCCACAGCATCATTTGAACCACCTTACCGACATACCATTCGCAGCACTTCCAACTGAACCAAATCCCTGGGGGCATTTAGTCTATCTTTTATCTTCTTAGCTGCTTTATATTGTGCACTTTTAGCATCAATTTTATTTTCTTGTATTTGGGCAGCTGTGCCTTCAACTGGCCCATTATATTCTAACTGTTTTCATGTTGCAGTGATGAGAGTGGAGATAGCGATAATGATGCCTCAAGTGGCTGACGAGCTCATGATTGTAAAGCACTTTTTTGCCTTCAAAGTAGTTATCCTCAAGGTCGGTGAGACATGTTAGAAGCGGAAGTTCTGCTTGAGATTTAATATTTATAGTAACCATCACATACGTATAGATGCCTAGGCAAATAAGGATGAGTTTGATATCTGCCAAATTTTTTGACTCCGGCTAGATTGTGCTTCCCATATCTTTTGTAGTTGTGTATTATTGAGATTGAATAGCCTTTGAGAAAGGCAGGGAGCTCACATTCATGTATAAATTTTGTAAATTTCTCCACTTATAGGAAATTACTGTTTTTATTTACATCGAGATAGTACTCATTTTTCCTTTCAGTGATAGTGATAACCTTTGTTCTACAAAACATGCCACTTTGATACCATTATAGACTAGAGACACAAGACTAAAAGGTGAAGTAAATTAACAGTAGTGGAAACGGTTCCTTTCACTGAGTCAATTCTGGGATGAAACTTTTCTGTTATATCATCTATTTGCTGGTGGAGTGTATGTCGTTAGAGTGCAAATACCAACTTCAGGAAAACTGTCCCCTGATGGTAATTTATGAAGAAATACAAGACTTTTTGTTCATGAATGGCAGCTTAGAGACTTGCTCAAATGAGTTCATATCTCAGCATTTATCTTTTTCATCCTGAGCACTTTAAATTGACTTGAAAGTTCAAATTCCCGTTTCCCCAAAAGAGATGTGATCTCATTTTCCTCAACATTATATCAAGTCATAACTATACATGTTGCGTTTAATTTATGCATCTTAATCATTTGATGGTTTGTATTCTTGGGATTTCCCTTTTTAATCAGTTGATTGATAGTAGTTAAAGCGCTGAAGTTAGTATCTTGCAAGAAAAGAATTATCACTCTATTGAGGTCATATTTTACCTATAATAAAATGAATTATTTGTGTGCATTGTCCAATCATTGGTTGAAGTCTTGAAGCTAACGGATGCTAACACCACCAGTAGCATTTGCTACTCTTTATGTGCTTTCAATTTGAAAATAATGATCAGCCCAATTATATTGCTAATCATCCGTAATAGTGGTAATGCATTCACCTAAGAGATTACTCTTTGGGTGTTGAGATGGAGGAATATATTTTTAATTTTTTCATGTTCGGTTGATCAATTTTTTTTGAAAACATTCTCTAAGAAAATAAGTTTATTAACAATGATTTTACAAGTGACATTCTACAATATCCTATTGGAAGTTTCATCATTTACGGACAGTAGTGTCATAAGAAATACGAGATGATACATTCTATATTATTGAGAAGGTGGAAATTTTACTACAGGTGAACAATGAAGAGAAAGAATTGACAATGGAAAAGGATCAAGTGAAGGAGGTTTCAAACAACATGGGTGAGAGTTGAGGAAGTTAATAAGGTAGATGATGATTGGACAACTCAACATCATAAGTCATAACAATAAATAATATTATTATTATTAATTAATAATCTATATAAAATGTAGATTACTGGATATTAAGATAATAAGTGCTAATTTAATTATTTCTTAAAAATATTGCTAGAAGATGTACAAAATAATAATTAAAAAAATATTGTTTACACTTCATACGAACTCAATTCACAAATTTCGGTCTGATATTTTAAGTTATAAATGACATAGTAAAAATGAAAAGCTAATTACAGTATTACAAAGGAAAATATAAAATACATGCAAAAGATGACAACAAATTTATACAAAAATATTATTAAAATAATTATCGAATTTTCAGTTTGGATATTTGTTTAAAAAATTATCTCCAAAATAATATAATTTTAATTTGATAAATAATTATATCAATACTGTCACATAAAACTGCCAAAACCAAAAATTGATAGTTATATATTATTAATAATTTGCAGATTTTATAAAATTTTTTTTATTAATTACAAAAATACTAAGAAATTACAAACACGCGTAGTCCTTATTAAATTCCCTTTTTTTTATAACTATCCTTATTAATCTCAACAACATTCTTTATAGTGATAAGATAATTTGCAACTATTCTTATTAATCTTAACATCAAATAAATGTATACTTAATTTTTTTTATATGGTTAATAATTTTGAAATTAAAATATTTTGATCTCAATTTGTGGTGTAGTTATTATAATAATTATATAATGTAACAATAATGTGCGAAAATCATTTTTCCGGTTGATAATATTCAAAAGTTATGCACATAACATTAAAACAAAAATATTATTATAATTAGTAATGATGATTTTTTTTAAAAATTAAATGGTTATCCCCTTCTAAGTGGCAATCTAATATCAAGGCACTTGATAGTGTACAAATTGATAAAAAAAAACTTATAAACAACAAAATTAATTATTTGATTATATAATAAATTAAAAAATGTCATGATAAAAATAAATAAATAATCAAAACAATTACGAAAAAAGAAGAAAAGGAAAACTGTAATAAATGAATAGTTAAAATCATGTAGGTAAAATATTTTTTTTAAAATAAGTTAAAGATAAAAAAAAAAACTAACCTAAATCATCCCTAAAATTCCTTACCCACTTACCTAACAACCCTAATCTCTTAAAACTCAACTATATATATATATATTAATCTTCTACTTATACAATAGGAAAGACAAAAGAAATGTTTCAAATCAGTATTTTGTAAATAAAAAAAATATGTCATCAACAGAAATGTTTTTGAATTATCATTTCTTAAAAAGAATAAATTAAAAATATTATAAATCTGTATTTTACAAAATAGTGTCACATGTCATCATTAAAATAATTCTCGAATTTTCAGTATTTTTTTAAAAAAAATTCTCCAAGAAAATTTTAATTTTAATTTTAATTTGATAAATAATTATTTAAAAATCTGTCACATAAAACCACCAAAAACAAAAAACTAATAGTTATATATTATTAATAATTTGCAGACTTATTAAAAAATAATAATTTATTAATTCAAAAATCAAGAAATTACAAATCAACTAAATGCACGTAGTCTACTCTCCCATTTCTCTCCCTTTTTTTTGATAAGGAAGATAACAATATCAAGTTGTTAAATTGGCGATGGAGCCATGCTCCAATTAGAGTACGTTACATCATTCCTGGCCATAGTTTGGCCATTTGCCGAAACATTGTTTATATGGACCCTTTTTATACTACCTATCCCTACTACATCAGATTCCAAAAGGGGAGGGGGGGGGGGGCAGTCGAGCATTTCAATTAGTTCAAAAGTGGGAGCCTTAGCACC
>JAJOOS010028071.1:0-10714 GCA_029582725.1 Solanum chiquidenum | reverse complement strand
AATCAGGTGATTTAATTATGATTTTGATTACATGAGTAGTTAGATAAGTCATTAAGGAATCCGTACGACTTTACGAAATTGAATTCGGGTGAGTAGAAATTTTGAAATCGATCTTAGTGTGAATGGTATTTTCTGAGCAAATCAGAGTCATTAAGGTGTAGGTAAATCTGGTAACAATCAGGTGATTTAATTATGATTTTGATTACATGAGTAGTTAGATAAGTCATTAAGGAATCCGTACGACTTTACGAAATTGAATTCGGGTGAGTAGAACTTTTGAAATCGATCTTAGTGTGAATGGTATTTTCTGACCATCGTTGGTTAAATGTGTGTTGTAAAATGGGGGTCTTGGAATTATTAAAATTTGCTTATTGTTCCCATGCAAGCCGCCAGATCGGGATTAGTGCCGCTAGGGTGGGGCCGCTGTGGTAGGTTGGGTCTCGCCGTAGCGGGACAGACATGACTTAAGTCGGAAATAAAACCCCATAAATATTTTATTCTGCACTTTTCGACTTTGAGAGCTAAGGAATGACCCCAGGTGCTTTCTTAATAGTTTTCCACCATTCTTGCGGCTAAAGGTAAGGTTTTCACTCCCCGAATCCATTTTTCAATCCGTAGAACTTGATTTCTTGGGTGATTATTATTGGGGAAGGGTTTTTAGAACTATTTGGATGGTGGGAAAAGCCCTAATTTGGGTAATGAGATCTTCGATTGGCCTAGGGTTGATAATGTTGATTATAATCCGGGTAATTATGCCTCGTTTATTGATTCTTCCGTTAATTATATATTTTTAGACCACGAACAAGTGGGAAAAATCTAAAAAGGGAAGATTCAAGTGCCTTAGGGGATTCAAGCTTGGATTCGAGGTAGGTAATGGTTGTCATTTTATGTTGGTGTGATATATGTTTGTAATTGCTCATTATAATGCATGTATGTATGTGAATGTTGTATTATTGATCACTCTAATAATAAATGAGGATAATTGAATAATTGTATGCCATGAATCACTTCTTGTTGTATGATTGTAAGAATATACATTGTGATTGTGATTGTGGTTTGTTGAATGGATCGGTTGCCACGTTTCGGCATAAACATGGGATCGGTTGCCATGTTCCGGCATAAACATGGAATCGGTTGTCACGTTCTTACATAAACATTGGATCGGGTATCACGTTCCAGTATGCTAACAGTTTGGGTGTGGGCTCCATGAGAGGACCATTGAATTGAATTTCGTGAGAGGACCGTTGAATTGTATTGTGTATTTACTTGTGATGATTACGTTCATATCTAATGATGATTGATATTGGAAGACTGTATGTTGATCTAAATTGATAACCAATGTGTATTATTGAGAACGTGGGATACTACATTGATCTTGAAAAGATGACTAACATTGTATATGTTCGGTATAAGCCTGTTTTATAATGTTGTGGTTACTTGCATGTGTTTCACTTATTAGGATAGCCGTGTGATCCTACCAGTACACTGTGGTTGTGTACTGATACTTCACTTGCTTGTTCTTTGTTGAGTACATGGCATATTCAGGCGACTATTGATAGACCTTAGCTAAGTGACTATTGAGCGTGACCGGATTCAAGGGTGAGCCAGTTCTTTCAGGCTGCCATGGATCTCTCTTGTTTAAGTCCACTCTTTTCGGACTCAGACTATTTGTTTAAGGTGTTGTTAGTTTCGGGGTTGTACCCCTTGTTCTTAGAATTGTCATTAGTAGAGTTTTGGTACAATGACTTTCAGGTTCTAAGGGTTGTTCTTCCGCATTAGTTTGGCTAGTTTATTTAAACCTTGGAGTTTATGGGGACTCCATTTTTATAGTTATTTAAACCTGTTTTTGTATCTTTAAATGACTTAGTTTTCATAAAATTTGTTAGTTTGGGTTGTAGTAATGGTTCTCCCATCGGAGGGTTAGTGTGGGTGTCAATCACGACGGTCTGGGTCGTGACAAGAGACAAAATCATGGTTGCTTTCACTGTTTAATAATGTTGTTTATATTTATATTATAATGGAGTTGTAAAATTTAAATTGAATTATTTTTCTAGTTTTTAAAAATTGAAGATATAAATCATATTTATTTAAATAAAAATATTCAAATACTATTGCACAACACAATTTCAAATTCAAAAATTTCAAAGAAAGAAAAAAAGTTTTTGATTTTCATCATCAACTAATACATACATTGGGCATGTCCCTTTTTGACCGTTGGTTGAGATCAGTTTGAGGATAAATCATTTAAATTTAGAAGTTTATGAAAAGTTTTTTTCACTAAAAAGATAGTAAAAGTATCGAAAGCTTGCACAAATATTTAGCAATTTTTGCAAAAGATGCACTTTATTTGTAAGTATTCAACGACTGCTTGATTTTTTAAGTAGTAATATCAAATAAATTGTGATGGTAAACTTTTGATATTTGTAAGTATTGATTTGGGTAAAAAAAAAGACTAAACAATAAATATTTAAAGTAAGTTAAATTAATTAAGCTAATCTAAATCATTATGACTTTGTCTTTAAAAAAGTCATTTTAATGCAATTTTATAAAATAATGTTCCCATTATACAATGAACATTGAAGGGAAGAAATGTCATTTTCTGATGTCTTTTTCGGAATGGAAAAGGAAAGTTTAAATTAAAGAAAAGTTTATTATATTGTGTATGATTTATTTAAAAAAAATTATTTATAGATATTATTTTTATTTATACGCAACTTCATTATCGAAAATCTATCTATAGATAGAGTATTATTTTTATTTATACGTAACTTCATTATTTTTGAGTAAAAGAACAAATGTAGTAACATATATATAAATCGACAATTACTAAGCCAAATGATTATTCCCCAATACAATTTATACAGGAAATTATGTTAAAAAAATATTAGTATTTTTTAACTTAATTTTCCTGTAATGGGGAAAAAATAATTTGGCTCAAGAAATGTCATATATATATATATATGTTATCTCTCTCTGTCCATCAGTTTTTTTTAATGTAATGTGGCTGTTTCAACACGCACATTTGGGGGAGAAGCCGAAGGTGCTTTATTAAATTTGAAATAATCAGACTTTAATATATGTAACGGACATTAATTAAATATTTTTTTTGCACTATAAGACATGTAAACTTTTTTCAGAAAAGGCCTCATAGTTCTTGTATTCAGATTTTCAGTTAATAGAGGCTCATAATTTAATAGTGGGTCTAATACAGGGTTCACTCAATATAGTTTAAGAAGTGAATATCAATTAGGTTTTACCTTATTTTCATATTCTATCTGGCATAAAGTAATACATAAATTTTACACAATTTATGCAAATATTATTTATGAAAAAAATAGCAATCGAACATTTAAAAAATACAAGATAATGTGGAAATCAAATCGTACCGCACCAATCAAACAATATATATTTTTTTTAATTAAAGGTCAACTTTAACAAAAATAAATTCAATAAAACTACTTTTAATTTATTTTAAGACTTGACGTATTTGAATATATACAAATATATAATAAGTTATTCCCTTTATTCACTTCAAATATAACCAATAAGTAATGATAATTACATCTAGAAGTTTTCTATAATTTCCTTTTAAATTCACAGAGTCAGCTCATCTTCGGATGTTTCATAATTTTCCCTTATTTATTTATTTATTTATTGAGGTGAGGTGGTGATGGACCTAAAAGTATATTTAATTAACTTTTCATTTTCCAACTAACACAATATGGACAAAGAGGGGCCGATTGGTTTTGAGACAAATTATACCCAGCTTGATTTGATATATAACAAATTAATTAGTATAATGTATAATCCAAAGATAATTATTATTATTATTTTCATATTTTATCTTTAGAATTAATTAGTTATTCTCCAAATCATTTTCAAGATATAAAACTAAATATCAATTAATAGAAGTAGTGTAGTAAAATAGGCATATAAATTTTATTATTTTTAAATATTTATGCTAAATATAACAAGTAAAAATGAACGAGGGAGTAATGTGAAATGTGAAATCAAACTCGTCATCATCATACAACTCACACGGTATGTTAGGTGCCAACTTCCAAACGCAAAAATAATAAAGTAGCATGACTCCATTGACTTGATTAGAGGCAATTTATAATAGTGCGTAATCACCTAGAGATCACTAAGATTAAAATAGTAATAAAATATTCACAAACTTCTAAAACATATACAATATGCAATTGACTTGACTTTAAAATATAAACAAAGACTTGATCTATAAAAAAATAAAACTTGCTAATTAATCGCATGGACCTAATGATTAAAAAAACTAAATAAAGTTAGTATAATTTTTTGGTTATGCAAATAAAAGAAAAAATAATGCTACAAAAGTTGAAGAAATTAAAAAAAAAATGAGAACTGACAAATTCAAAATTCAGTGGTTGAAATTACTATTTGAGAATGTGATGTTTCTATTCTTTGAAGCTTAAAAACCGATTGGAAATGATATTTGTGTTTAATTTATCATCATGAATTTAAACACTACTATGTGAATTAAAGTGAAAAAAAAGTATATATCTAAACCTCCATTATTAGAGTTTTTGAAATCTTGAAAACCCTCAAATGAGTTTTGTGATTTATTGAAAATTGTAACAAATTTGTGGTTGGGATTTGTTGGAGAAGTTGTTGTTAAACTTTGAATTTATTTAGTGAAGATTTGAGCAAGCTAGGTTGATTTTTAATTTTTTTTAGTGTCACGACCCAGACCGTCGTGATTGGCACCCACATTAATCCTTCTGTGGGAGAACCACTACTACAACCCAAACCAAGCACCTAAATCAAAAACTAAAGCATTTAAGTTACGAAAGCAAGTTAAATAACTAAAGACTGAAGTTCTCATAAACTTCCAAAAGATCTAACAACTAAACAATGCGGAAAATACACCTAGAACCTGAAAGTCAATGTACCAAAACATCTAAAGTTCAACAAGTCTAAACAAGAAGGATACAACCCCGAACTAATAATGAATTAACAACTAACTAGAAAAGTCTAAGTCCGAAATGTGGACATAGACGAAAGAAAACTCATGGCAGCCCGAAAGAACTGGCTCACCCTTGAATTCGAACGACGACCACTGATCTTCTAAGCGAGGTCTATCAATAGCCGCCTGAAGATGCCATGTACTCAACAAAGAAAGAGCAAGTGCAGAATCAGTACACAACCACAGTGTACTGGTAGGATCACGCGACTATCCCACTAAGTGCAACATACATAAGTCATACAACAATATAACAACATGCATACATCGAACATATACAATAACATCATCATTTAAGAACAACGTATAATTTCACATTTCTCAAGATACACAATTATGTCAACTCATTGGTCCTCTCATGGAACCCAAATCCAAACAGTTAGCATACCGGAACGTGGTACCCGATCCAATGATTATGCCGGAACGTGGCAACCGATCCCATAATTATGCCGGAACGTGGCAACCGATCCAAGTTGGTGTGCCGGAACGCAACACCCGATCCATTCAACAAGCCACAATCACAATCACAAAGTACATTCTCATAATCATACAATCAAGTCATGATTCATGACATTCATCATTCATCTATCCTCATTTACAATTAGTGTGATCAATAATGCAACATTCGCATACATACATGTATCATAATGAAGCAAGAACAAACATACATTACACAATCATAGAATCACAACCATCACCTACCTCGAAACAAGCTTGAAACCCTAAGAAACTTGATCCTTCCCTTTCCGAATTCGTTCCGCTTGTTCTTGATCTACAAACAATCAATATAATACGGGAATCAATAAACAATCACTAATTACCGGATTACTAACAATTCTAACAACCTTAGATCATACCCATGATCCCAAGTATCCAAATTAGGGCTTTTTCCACCTTAGTTTCTAGATTAAACCCCCCCCCCATCGATATTTACCCATTAGATTACGTTCTACGGATCAAAAAATGAATTCAGGGAATTAAAATTTTACATTTAGCCTCAAGAATGGTGGAAAACCGTGAAGAAAAGCCCTGGGTTCGTTCCTTAGCTCTCAAATTCGAAAATTATAGAATAAAACGTTTTTGGGGTTTATTTACGACTTTAAGTCGCGTCTGGCCCGCCACAGCGGTCCTCACCCCGCTACAACGACCCCGCCCTGGCGACCGAAATCACTGCCAAAGCGGCTTGCACGAAATAGTGAGCTATTTAATAATTCCAATACCCCCATTTCACAACACGCCTTCAACCAACGACGCTCAGAAAAATACATGTTCACGCTAAGATCAATTTTGGGAGTTCTACTCGCCCGAATTCAATTCCGTAAAGTTGTACGGCTTCCTTAACGACTTACCTATCTACTCATGTGATCAAATTCATAAATAGATCACCCGACTGCTACCAAATTTCTCTAGACTTTAATGACTCCGATTTCGTCCAAATCTGGACTAGGTTGGGAAATCTCAAGTTACTACGAAAAAGTTTTCTGACCCAATTTTTTCCCCCATTGACTTTCTATAACGACGGAACCCGGTCGTTACATTTAGCCAAAAGCAAAATGCATGAAAATAAAGAACAATGTTGTTGTTTTTCAATTGTTATTATCATCAAGGTATAATAATGTTTAACAATGTAAATAAGTGTGATATTTTTTAATAGAAAAATATTAATTATACAAGTGTAAATTGAATTGTTTTTTTAACTACAAGCAACTTAAGAAATTATTTGTGATCTGATAGATAGTGAAAGTCTATTTAATTCTATTAATTGATTTTTGTCGCTCCACTTGTAATCATTGAGTAATATTATATCAATTATTGTCATTATCTCAATTCTATCCAATGGAAAAATCAACAGATTAGCATTCAACTAACTAGATTTATGATAAATCTCAACTTTATTACATATTTTCTAATTGAAACGAACTAAACCAAAATAGGGTTCACTCATATATAATAGAGTGAAATTCAAAGAACTTAAATTTCTTAAACGGACACATACTTATCATTTTTTAAAATATTAAATCATATTGTATCAGGTGAAATTTACTTAAGCACATGTTGAAAAATATAGGACACGCGGTGGTGAGGTCTGAAGGAAGCGAAGGCATTGACATTTGGCAAGATTGGCCTTCCGAAGATGCATCATCGGTTACAAAAGAAATAATTTCTACTAGGGATGAGCGGATGTGACTGCCATCTGATGTCATTATTGGCTCGAGCGTATTTATAATATGACATGAAAATTGACTCGAGCATATTTATTAATATGGCATGAAAAATTAGCATTATGTCTTTATAAAGTGACACAAAGATAAAAATTGAAATACATAATTGATTGTCTATCTAAAAAACTTCTAATATGACTGAGTAATGTCTATTAGGATAAGACCCAAATATACCTTAAGCAAACTAATATGAAATACTCTTGCAAATTCTTGGGACTCAATTCATTGATTTTGAACTCTAATAAATTTTTGAACACCATGATTTGTTCCTTGATTTCCATTTGTTAACCTTTCAAATTTTGGTGGAGTTTTTTTTCGAAGAAAAGATCAAAATAGTCTTTGATGTATGTGTAATACTTTATTTTGATCATTAATATATTTCATTTGATTGAAATGGTCTTTGATGTATAATAAAGGTGTTTATTTTGATTCTTAATATATTCTATTTGATTGAAATGATCCTTAGTGTATGATAAAATGTATGCGCAATTTGGTCCTTTACTCTAAACCTAACAGATTTATCAAAATAAAAAATGTTGAATTTAACGGTAGACCTCACATGGCTAGCAAAATTCATTATTGTTATCTTCTTTGTTATCTTCAAAGAAAGAACTCTATGAAATCTAGCATCATTGTCTCTACTTTCTTTAACATGATTTACTATTTTTTCTTGCTTAAAATAAAAATGAATATTAGGTCAATAGAATAATATTTTAGGAAAGAATAAATAGTAAATTTTGTTGGAGAAAGTAGAGAAAATGGTGTAAGATTTTATGGAGTTCTTTTATAGGAGCTAACAAAGAAGACAACAATGGTAAATTTTGTTAGCCACATAAGATTCATGATTAAATTAAGAAAAATCAAGAAAACTTTAATTTCAAAAGATTTAAAACAGGAAAATCAATTGAAATACTAAAGGGAGGTTCGGGGTTCACATTAACACTTCAAGAATGATTTTAAAGCACTTGAAGTGCCTACTAACATACGATTATGCGACGATTTAAAATATTTAGCTAAAAAATTTAAAGGAAGTAGGCATGCTCAATTACTTAAGGAAATAATCAACTTTTTACACTTAAATTATTTTTAAAGGAAAAGGAAAAGGAAACAATATTGTCTAAAATAATAAATTGGGAGAAGATTTTGGGTCCTTCTGTCCGCCTGAACCAACACTTGGGCTTAATTTATGATTTTTCTTTGAAATTTTGACTCAACTTTCATTCTGTCCTAAAACTAACAAAGGGCTGCCAAATATAGATGGGCTTTGGCAGAATTATATCAAAATTTGCTGCTGAAACTTTTAGGGGGCTTTTTGGCCCATTTTCGCCCTTGAAATCTATTATTCGCTGGTTGTATACTGTATATAGGCTGCATTTTGGCCATTTTTACTGTATATCAATGTATATAGCCCACTTCAGCTTCCGAACACTGTATTATAAATTTTCAGCCTTGTACATCTATCTTAAACCTGTATACTCAGTGTATACAGCCTATTTTTCAACTTTTTGGAGGCTTACATTTCAACTTTCAGCTTACATTTTGCTTCCAATGGCCCAAACAGAAACTGGAGACTGACTTGATGACGAAAAAAATTGAGCCTCTATGGCTCATCTCGGGAATGCAAAGAAGGCTTGTCTACCATGGACTCGAAAGGGTTCATACAACAAACGAAAGAAGCAAAATTAACATTTGAGATAAAGAAAACAAATGCATCATAACTTAGTTGAAACAAAAGTAACTTAAGTATTTCAAATCCATTTGATCATTATAAATAGTAAATTGTCCAGTTGAACACTTATATATCTTTAAAATACACTATTAAATCGTGCAGGGGTAATAAGTCTTGCCCAAAGTTTGGGATTGTTACAACAATTTCGGTCAAAGTTCGGATATATTTCAGACTTTTTTCCCTTTATTTTTTATTTTTGAAATCCAAATTTATATATATACCAAAATATTTTTAATCTTGAAGTCTTAAACATGTTAGGTGGAAGTTCAATTTAAAAATTGACGAAAAAAGAAAGAAGCATTCTTTAATGTTTCGAAACGAACTAAAAAAAAGACACAATATAATTTATTTATTTTTTGTTAAAAAAATACATATAATAATTCTATTAACTGGGCTAGACTGCTGATCTTCTGAAGTAGCCTGACCCTGGGAAAGAGGCTGTAATCGCCGCCGAGAATAAACATGTTGTGCCGGGTGACAGGAATCCTCTGAGGTCAGCTGAACAGGCTGACAGTCGGCAGAAAATGCTGAGCAAAGCTGCTGGCCTGAAGAGTGCGGCTAATCCGTAACATCAACTGCAGAAGAATGAGGTTCGAGTTGATGAACAGGAGAAGGCCGCAATACATCTCCATCATCATTCTCCCCCGGGGCTGATTAATTAGGTTAAGGAAAATATGAGGCGACCCTATTAAAGAGTTTAAAAAATACTTATAATAATTCTATTATTATTTTAAAAATATTTATAATAATTTTATTATTATTTAAAAATAGAGACCCTTGAATTTATGTTGGGACCTAAGACGGATGCCTCATTTTTGTCATTGAGCCGCCCCATGGAGAGCGTAGAGTTAAATGCTAAATCAATTTTGTTCAAGAGTTGCGTTTATTCGTTCTTCTTCATTCCATGGACTAAAGGTTAACTGTAAAATAGAAAGGTCTTGTCATGGCTTTAGAAAGGATTCCACCTTTATGTTCCTTTTTCACTTACTTTTGAAGTCATATCATTGACATTAGTGGAATTAAATTTCTGAGTAGCTTGTTCTCGACACGTACGTCGTAGCTTCTATGCTAATCTGGAGCCATGTTACATTACTACTGTCTTTTACCACCCCACAGTGCATCATACAATTGGAAATGTTTTATGCTTCAAATGTGGTATAAGTATGCAGCCCTACCAATATGTGTGCCAACTGCTTGAGGTCTGAAATTGACATAACAAAACTCAAAAGGTCTCTAGAAGCATGTTATCATATGACACTGCCTTGAATGTGATAGCTATTTGCAACCTCCAAGGACTTGGATTAAAGCCCAATTAGAATCAAAGGAGCTATTGACATTCTTTGTAAAGCACAAGGAATCAGTTTTGCTCCAAGTAATTAGGTCCCGCCAGTCCTGTAGGTGTGACACATGTTTCCTCCTGTTATATTCAGGATCAATACGAACAGTGACAATCATCTTTTCCTTAGTATAAGTAAAGCCACTGCTTCTCAATAGAAGAATGCATTCTTAATTTTGAAAAGTTCAGTTAGAATACCAGACGACTAGTCATGTTGGAAGAACTGTTGTCACACACTTTTTGTTTACTTTTATGGTGTGTTATGACTCAATTGTTTATTTATGTCTTTTTGATCATTCTACTTATGTATATATAGATGTTTTAAATCTTCACCTCCCTTATGTGTGTGCGCACATCAAGGCCGTCTTAATTACTATGCCACTAAAGTAATTGTTTGGGGCCTCATATTTTTTGGGAACCCCAATTTT